>UZAF01017824.1:24670-40973 GCA_900617895.1 Haemonchus placei
TTTCCTTGACTGACTTGCTTTTTCATTGGATTTTATCGTTTTTCCTTCTGTTTCTTTTTAGTTTTCATGTTTATTAGACTTGATTAATTAAAATGATTCCTCCTATATAAACGGCGATCAGGATTGCATTGGAACTGAAGAGAGCGGCCGACCAATTCAAATGTTTAAAGGACTCCCCACCTCACTAATTGCGCGCTCCAATCTTCCATCGCAATCCTGCGATAGGCGGCGGGTGCGGCGTTTGCGACGCCGTGTTGTGGGAGAAGTTCCCGGACCCACTGGGAAATAAGCAGCAATGAAAAGCCATGTGAAGTGGGAGAAAAGAGTCATTTAATAAATATATTCTACAGCAATGTTAGAGACAAGGTGAACTCAAAAAGAAAATGTAGGAACAAGTAGAAAAATGGAAATATGAAGTATGAACGGCAATGAGTGACCTTTTGAAAATTCTTCGAGCATTCTTCGTCACCATTCTCGCATTCCACTGCTCCACAGCCGACTCATAACCCTAATTTGCAAGTTTTGGGCACTTTTTTGTTTTCCTGACTGAGTCCCAAGAGCTTACTCTCGGGTTGGAACTGTCCCGAAAATAGAGAAATTCAGCCTTCGTTAGGGCTACCTGCAGAAAAAATTGATGAATAGCTAAAGTGATGCCAGTTCTGGCCATAATTTATGGCTTTCATCGAAGTCTTGATGAAGTTCCCTTCATGGTAATAAATTAGGTACCTATAGAAGATGCTTGAAAAACTAGATAGAATCAAATTGGGCGAGTGAATCCTGGCGATATAGTGAAACCAGGGGAGGAATGCTGTAGAAGAACCGTGACAGAGGGTTATCGAAGAATCTTTTCACTTCAAGAAGGTTTTTCTAGATGAATAATGCCTTCAGACAACCTTGATGGCGGGTTCTTTGCTCTGGTTGCATAGAGTCAGATTGGAGGCATTCCAACCCTGCCAGAAACATCTCTTACTTTGGCCGGATTAGTGAAAGTAGCCTCCGTATCAAACAGGCCTGCTGATCCCTGTTTTTACAGTAACTTGAAGGTGAATGAATTTAATGGCTCCCCAGTAACTCGAAACAATGGTATGGACGCAGAATTTTACGGTTACCCTACCTCATTCAACAGCATAAACCTGTTTGAAATAAGAAATCCTTAGTTGATCACATATAGGAAGCGTCGAAAGGGGACTAAGACCTCGGGCGAGGAGAAGTGTAGGTGGATGAGCAGTCGTAGAACCGCGCTGCGTCACGACAATTCGGTTGAGTTAGAACCTATAGTTGAAGGAGATTGTAGGAACCAAGCTCCCTCAGGTGATTACTTTGGCTCCAGTTGGCAACCAAGGGCATCTGTTAGGTGCTGGTGGTACCAGGCTCTCTACATTCCAAGCTATTCTTCATCAAAGAAGAAGAATGACTAGAATTGATGACTGGGAGCCAAATCAGAGAACTTTGAAGACCTCAAAGTAAGTTCACGACGTCCTTTTCAAGCTAGTATATTTTCCTAGTGAAAAATTGTAAAAGACGAATGAAATGAAAGGTGTCAGTCTTCTCCTTCTGAACGTGGCTCCCTTATTTACCTCCAGGAAAATAGAGTCATGTAGATAGCCTACGCTATAGCTTTGAAAGGTTGAGAGACGAGCGGAGTAGGCCTTGCTTCTACAAAGTTTGCATGAGATGCTATGCGAGTGAGTAGAAAACCTGGATGACTTGGCAGAGTTTGATCCTCGGTCCATTAAGGCGCCGACGGCGTCTCTTATCGCTTCTTCACCTTCGCTAATCCGTAGAGAAGGACAATGAAAAGCAAACTCGTAAGTTCAGCAAAGTGCATAGGCAACAGGAGAAATTTTCGCGGAGATAACGCCAGTGTTAATGCCTAAAGTCAGCAAGTGTTGGAGCTGGCGTATTTCCGTCCAGACGAGTGAGACTCGTATGGTCCCTGTGTATGAAAGGTTCTGTTGGTCCAGATGGATGTAGATCCTGAAAGGCAGGACGGCATTTCTATGCGACTGTTCTGCTTGATAAAAATTCTGGAACCTATGGAATCTCTGCTCAGAGGACATAATATTAGTTCTACCGTACCTACTAGCTTTTGTGGAGGATGATTTCCCCAAGACAAGGCTGGTGTCGGGTAACCAGCTCATGAGATAGCAATGGATTGGTTCGCTTGAGCAGATCATCTGACTTCGTGAATGTTCATCTGACTTCAGGATATTCCAGAGAAATGTCTATAAACGAAAAGTCAGTTCAAAGAGAGTGGTGAGTTCGGTCAACTAGTTTGGAAGTGACAGAACTCCTGTGAAGCCTGTGTGAATACAAGCCAGAGCCTTTACGATCTTCAAATGCTCTATCTTAGCGATATAATAGAAAATGATGAACCACCAAGTCAACAAAAAATTCTGCATTCCTCTTTTGCAAAGGGGTTTATCTACGGTAGTTTTGAATATCTTCCTATTTTCCGAGAAAAAAGTGCAATTTTACATGAAAAGAGAAAACCGGAAAATCATAAGGGAAGGCCCTTGAGTTGAATGTGGCGTCACTGGCTGTTTTCGGCGATAAGCTCTCTACAAAGCCGTTAAGCGTCTCGGAAAAAACTCCTTCTGACGCATATTCTTCAAAGCTTATGAGATTGTAAGTGATGGGACTGGAAGCCCCGGATCCAATTGAGATAAAGTTTCGGAATGAGGGGAAACATCGGCATTAGTTGGTCCCATGAAAATGGGGAAGGATCAAATCCGATTAGTCTCATTTGGGATAAATGCATCATGCATTTTCCCACAGCGAAAACCGGCCAGGTTCAATGAACGGGGCGCTTTTTACTTGTAGACGAGCCTGGTATCAGGTAACCGGTCCATGCGATAGCAAAGGATCGGTTTTTGCTTGACTTCATAGAGTATCATCTAAATGGAAAGCATAACGAAGATATCCTTACTTCTTCACAAAAGTCACTCCAGAATTCAAGCTGAGCGTAGGGCTTCTACAAATCCCTGAGCTGAAAACCAAGCTGCCTCTATTTACTTGTTTATTATCTTTCTTTTTTATTTACTTGCTTATCATTGTTTATTTGAGCGGAGGTGGTGTAATGGCATATGACGCACTACAACACACACGCATGGTCACAGGTTCGAAACCCGGCTCGATATCCGCCTTCCATCCTTCTGGAGTCGGTTAATTGGTAGCGGAATCGTCTGGGAGGATAAAAGCACTGTCTTGTACATCGGCTGGCCACTCCATGTCATTGCAAAGGTCACATACGCATTTATTTCACCACCACGATCCTGGATGGAAGTCAAGTGCGGGGCGCACTCCTCAGATAGGCTTGATTAATGCTCAAAGATTTTATCCTTCGCCTTTTTATCATTCGATTATGAGCGTATTCTCTAGAATGCAGCTTTTATTGTGCACTATATGCCATCAACTGCAACTGGTAGTCATATATGTACCTGATGGGGAGTCATTTACAACTTCATAGGATAACTTATCATGTTAGTAGCAATTTGTTGAAAGGTCGAGTTGTCTCAGAGGTAAATCGGATGACTTGTAGTTTGAGTGGTGTTTCTCAGCGAAGAAACGTTGAGGTTAGCACTCTACCGTATCACATAGCAAACATCGGCTGGACCAAGGCAAATAAACAATACTGTCAATCGGAGACACGGTAATGAAGAACTATTGCGTAACATTCAATAACTAGATATTTATTTATTTATTTATTTATTTATTTACTTATTTATTTATCTATCTATTTATTTATTTATTTACCGCAACCATAGAAATGCTCGGTTATCGGGGAAGTGGACCAGCAGCGCTACCCGCTACATTTCGCAAATAATATCAAGCGTATTTCGAAGGATCCTCTACGCAGAGAGCCAGCGGGAATGGACGATCGGGGGTCTTATGTTAGATGCTATGCTCACCTGAAATTGGGCCGTAATCTTGTCACGATCGTCGTTCCTATTCTGGGGAATCCCGAATCGGACCGTACCGGTAACCGTAACACAAAACGCTCAAAAGCTGAAGAACAAGCGAAAGTATGAAAAGAAGTCGTTCCTCGAAGCTGTACTCGATCATGGCCCTACAGCAGATCTACTTCCGAAGTCATGTACATCTTTGGGCTCTGAGTTATACGCTTACTTACTCTTTTCTCGTATTCTTTGGATATGAACCTCGGACTATTTTCAACGGGTCCGGGAACTTCTCCCCTAACACGGCGTCGCACACGCCGCACCCGCCGCCTATCGCAGGATTGCGATGAAAGATTGGAGCGCGCAGTTTGTAAGGTAGGGAGTCCTTTAATCATTTGAATTGGCTGGTCGCTCCCTTCAATTTCAATGCGGTATTGATCGTCGTCTATATAAGAGGAGTCATTCTAATTAATTAAGTCTAATAAACATGAAAACTAAAAAGAAACAGAAGAAAAAACGATAAAATCCAATGAAAAAGCAAGCCAGTCAAGGAAAAATATCGCGTCCTATCGATTTTCGGGAGGCGGGGTGGGTACGGTAATTGCAGTGACATCTGCCGCATGCCGCAAGGGAGAATGCCGCGATAGGGGAGAAGTTCCGTTACCCANATCATTTGAATTGGCTGGTCGCTCCCTTCAATTTCAATGCGGTATTGATCGTCGTCTATATAAGAGGAGTCATTCTAATTAATTAAGTCTAATAAACATGAAAACTAAAAAGAAACAGAAGAAAAAACGATAAAATCCAATGAAAAAGCAAGCCAGTCAAGGAAAAATATCGCGTCCTATCGATTTTCGGGAGGCGGGGTGGGTACGGTAATTGCAGTGACATCTGCCGCATGCCGCAAGGGAGAATGCCGCGATAGGGGAGAAGTTCCGTTACCCATTTTCAACAGAACCGTAACGGTTGTATGTAGTATATGCGATACAGGCGCATGATTCGGGATTGAAAGCTGGACCGACACCCGCTCACGCCAATCAAACCATCCATTCCTCTGGGAGTTGGTTGTTTCGTACCAGACTCGTCTGGGAGGTTCCAAGCACTGTCTTGTACATCGGCCAGTTACCGCACTTGTTGCACAAGCCACATGCGCACTCAAAAAGCCTTTTACCATTCTGAATGGAGGTCGGAGGCAAGGCGCATTCCAAAAAAAGGGTTGGTCATATCCCAGACGTCAATTTCAGTCTAGTAAACGCTATACAAAAATTTTTAATCCTTTATTGGAATATGTTCATCAAAGGAACAATCACAATTCCACAAAAAAACCAAAATCATTTCATAGGCAATGTAAACAAAGTTTAACTAGAGTACACGAAAAAAGTGTTTACTCTGACAAATTTGAACAAAGTACATGAATACATCTAAATTAGTTCGTATAAACATTTAAAACATGATACATTTGAAGTAAGACACAGTCGAAACAAGTAAAACCAACTTTGAGGGCACCAGGCCTATGCACTGAGAAATTACTAAACACAACTATAGCACAAGTTGGGCATTATTAAAGCGAATAACCGTTCAAACGCTTTCACGGGAAAACTTTCAGCGAAACGCTGATAAACAGATAAGTGAAAAGAATATGAGAGCAAAAAACTAATTAGCAATTCGGTCGAATAATCCCTACCTATTACTACTAGTAGTTGCTTTTTGAATGAGCTACAAGGTGGCGATATGATTTGCCAAAAATGAGGCTAGTCATTCAGATGCGTTTATAGTTCGCGCCAAATCTATAAATCGAGGAGGCGCTCATGCCGCGCGGCATGATTGGGCGGATATTGATTGGCTTACAACAATTTTTGCGCGTTCGGCCAGCGGAGAATCCCTGCTCTGACTCAATTTTTCATACACACCCTGCCAATATCAACATTCTCCGAGGGGAATCAATTCAACACTCACTTAAGAGAACCTCTTCGGTTGAAAGAGTACACTATCAGCCCATCCGTGATCTGGTACTCTCCAACTTTTTGAGAAGATTGAGTACCTCAGCTTTGTGAAGATCCCTCGTTCAAAAACACCTTTTCCTGGCTTAGACTTGGCTGTAAAACAGCATAGCCAACCGATGCTCCTAGTCCTCTGAGGCTTACCTCTTGTAATAGGGAATCAGAGCAGGGAATTAGAATTTGTACATCGTTTCTGAGAAAACAGATTCGATTTTGAAAGTTAGAACTTTTCAAGACGCTTTTGATTCGAGACTTTCGCTCAGTTCTTCTTGACAATCAAAGACTACGGTTGATATGAACCCTATAGGATGCAAGGATAACAACTGAACGTGATTCGTGAGAAATACTGTGAGTATACTTGTAAATTTAAAAAAAAAAACTAATCAAAACTACAAGTAAACTTAGTGATGAACAAAAGAATTATGAAAAGGATATATGCCAGTTAAGAACCTGTGCAGGAAGTTCCCTACGGGCACTTACTATACACTATAACACTTATCCACATGTTGAAATTCATGAAATTTCTCATTTTTTTGGCTTTACCAAGAGTTTCACTAAATAATAGCTCAGGGAACCGAGGAGTCTATTTGTGTTCATGTTAGAGGGCCCCAAGGATCTGGCAAACTTTATGAACCATCCCACTACTTATTAAGGCACCGTGTCATTTTTTGAACCTACCCTATTGGACTTGACGTCAAAGGTGCACTTATCAATCACGCATGGGTAGAATTGCTGGGGAGACTTTTGCGAAATTTCTGTCGTTCTTCAAGACCAGAAGTATAAAAGGCTTCGTTAGAATTTTAAAGGAAGTCACGAATAATACGAGAAAAAACTCAATTTACTTTTCCGGCTCGATGATAGCATGACTCCATTTGCAGGACTATATGAGAAATTCACCGAAAATCAAGGTGCGGACCACTTCTTCGATCTTCTTCTTGCCAAGGGAAACACTTAATCTCGTGGACTGCTGCACAAGGGAAGCTGGCGTTCCTCACAAGTCCACTGAAAATAAAAACTTGATTTTATCTGAATGTTCAGAGCCTATGCTCTATAGTGGCAGTATCTATACCACCTATCCCTGGATAATAGATTGGGAGAGAGACTGGGTAAAGGAGGCAAAAAAAAANNAAAAAAAAAGAGTATGGAGCTCCGTCGAGTGGCACTCCCTACTCCAGACTGTTTCTAACCAAGATTGGCATTCATAAAGGAAAAGACTATTCAACCCAGAAACTTTCTGGGACGTTAGAGTTCTATGCATTCCACAACAAGGCGATAAATCGCACTTAGCCGAGTTCAAGAGGGAACAGCGGCGATCTATCTATCCAAATTACACCTTCCACAATTTTCACCCCCGCCCACACAGTTGATCTTATCCTCGATATGGAAGAATAGGATGGCGGACTACTGGAAAATTACAAATTACAGCCTTATAACTAACCGTATCTTTGGAGACATCATAGTGGTAGAGAGTCGAATCGCAATGATACGCCCTTGGCGTAAGTTTAACGAGTGAGTGTAGTCCCAAATCAATATAAGGTAGTTCATCCAATGTCCTGTCGTAGAAGTACGCAAGAATGCAACGAAGAACGGCTTGATGTGAAACCACCAGCACGTTCGCCTGAAATGAGAAGGCGTGTTAGCGAAGCTCAGATGTCATTAGTTCCATACCCTAGCGAATAATCCCAAAACGGAGACATGTTTTTTTGTAAATTCCGGCCGCCTTTTACATTGTTATGCACCCAAAGGACGAGTTTACTTCGAAACAAGCATCTTCGTTAAATATATAATAATATTATTTACCCCTACTCCGGGGTACCCTAAGACCAGCCCCGCTTCAAGAGCAGCAGCGTCATATCATCCGGATTCATGAGACCTTCTACCCACCTGCCGCTCCAATTCCATGATAACTGGTTCTAGCCGTGAAACTACATCTTCGTAGGACTCCCCAGACGGATATCGATAATGGTATTTGTCTCGGGCGCGATCCTCTGCCTGCTTAGGATACCTAAAAGCAGTAGTATTGATAGCCGGTAGACATTTCCTGCGCCTACCGAAGAGAAAAAGGAATAACAGATTGGCTAGATGAGTTCTCTAAAACGATTTTCATAGGAAACGGAGACGGAAGCGAGTTATCGGATGTGATTTAATGATAATAGCTGGCACTTGGATGAAAAAAGTTGCACTCAGGAATTTAAGGGAAGCATTGTATACCAGTGAAAAAAGTAATAGGTCATATTAGGATTGAGAATCTCTTTGGAATTCAAGAGATTTTATGAATTAAATCAAACCTCTGTTGGATGTCATCGTACGTTAGTCCCTCACATATTCCAGCATCTATTTCATCCAACGCTTTCCAATATTCAGTGTGAAACGCCGGCTTCAGTCTTTGTGCTGTTTGCGCAGCACGGACCTAAAATTGCGGGGCAAACAAGCTATAGAATGTAGCTTAAGAAAAAAACTCTCTCAATAAAATGATGATGTAAAATGTCCAAGACTACGGTAAGGGTACCTTTTGAGAACACCAAATTCGAAGGTCGGCAATTTTCTCATTTTCGAAAAATTTACTAAGAGCTTCGGCATACTTTTCACCTTCAGGTGTTAATGGAGAATCACCGCCGAGGCGTCCCATTGCGTTGTATTCGCTTTCACCATGCTGTAAACAGAGTTATTAAGTTTATTAAGAACAAACATGCCTTAGACAGTCTGTTCAACTATGAACTAGCCTTTTTTATGATTCAAACTATAAATCGCAAAAAGGCTATGATTTTGTCAATTACTCACCCTGGTTAGGAAAATACTCCGTGGCAGTAGATGGATGTTCATTAGGAAATAGACAACACGACTTTGAACATGACCTTGAACGTTGTGTACGAAAAATGAACGTCCCGCATTGATAACCTCAAACGAATAAATCTGAGATTACCTAAAAACAATGGGGTGCCTATCAAAATGAAGCTAGTGCCTACGTTACGAAGCTTTTTCCAATTTCTCCTTTCTTGAGAATTATTTAAATCAAATCCTCAGCAGCGTAAGTCCACCACTATAAGAAGATTATGGACGAACCTTTATAAAACTCAGCGCTTCATCATCGACTTCATCCAGTGGTTGATACTGTTGTTTATAGTTTTCGATTCGTTTTAGAAAATCCTCTTTTGCTTGCTCGGCTGACATTAATCCCTTGTAATCAGGAGAATTCACCTAAATGCTTGCACTTGGAGATAAAATTCGAAACGCCCCGACATCTTTGCAGTAGCGAAAAAAGCGGTGATGATCGAAAATTTTGACAAAGAAGAAAAGAATTAGCAAAACCCCTACTCGTTCATACCAGAGCTGAAGTGAAAAAAGCACACCTTGACGTCCGTAATATTGCTATCGATAATACGCTCGTCGTCACATACAGACTCAATAAAAAAACAACGTAACCTGAAAAACTACAATAAAAGCTATCATCACTAAGTAGAACGGAAAACTGACCAATTCTTTTGACAAAAGTCATTAAGTGTTTTTCGACGTTCTCTTGTCGTATTCGTGGCATCAAATATCGCGACGTTACAGATGCCCGACTTCAAACTATCTGCCATATCATTCATCGCTCTCCGAGCGGACTCACTGAAATCATTCATCGAGTTCAAAGTACACAATTGTTGTAAAGAACCGATTATATGTCATAGTGAAGAGAATCCATACTTACTGATAAGGTTGATATTAATGAGATCTGTCGGGGTGAGACATCGGATAGAAATGAAAATGTTTAATGTAGGGTGCACAACTGTCGGGAGGTATATAGTCACCCTAGACCTTTCTTCTCCTATCATTCACCACATTCCCATAGGGTAGTTACATGGAAAATTCGGCAGTGTTTTTTTTTTCAAGAATATTAGAGAAATAGCCGATATACTTTAACGACTGCACATTAAAGGTTAAGAGATCCCGTTTTTCATTCCCGTTGCTAGGTAGAACACTTAACTTTCAGAAATTGAGAGAAAAGGGTAAAAGGCGAAGTAAACTGCTTCGGTTTCAGATTTTTGCATATATTCTCTTTATATCTTCCAACTTCACGATGTACCACTTTTCAACAATCCACACCTCCCGAAAAAGGTCACACTTCAACATATAATCGCTCAGAATAGGCATATGCTTATCGGGCTTAAAATGTAAAGAAAACGATGAAAAAATCGAAAAAATGAGAGCAGTAGATTCAAAAGCAAAAGATGTGTAGTTAAAACCAGAAAAAAATGACTCACTTTCGTACTTTAAGAGCAGCAGCATTGCTTGGTGAGAAGAACGAGGCATTCGCTCCATGTACAGCATCAGCAGCATTTGCTTCTGTACGACGATATTCACCGACATTAAATACTGAAATGGAGCATAATAGTATGAATATTACTTAAACTCTATAGCACTTGAAAGTATAACTATTAGCAATTCAATATGAACGTCAAAGCACAGTAATATCAGATACAATCGAAAAAAAGGGGAGGGGAGGGGAATTTACAGGACAAAGGAACAGTGGGAGAGAGCTGGTTAATTTTCTCCGTCATTCTTCGTGTTTCTCCATCATTCCCCGCTTCAATCACGTGAACAATCAATTATCAATGATGATTTTTTTTTCAAACATGTGAAAATAGTTTCTCGGAAGTTTAGGTGTAACTAAAACACTCCCCAAACATTGACCGAAATAAACCTATTGAAGAAGATCACTTGGTGAGTGGAATGAAGCAGCTTTTCAATATCAGTGTTTCATCAGATAGCCTTGAAAATCGAGTTTGAAAACTACACGAACACTCGAATTTACTGTAAAGTAACGTTGCGAGACTAATAAATTACATGCGTCAAAGAACAGTTGTCGCTACAGGAGCAAATGAACGTTTGTCAAAGTCAAGTCAGTAATAATCCATATTATGCCTACATTTTATTATTAATGGGTCCCTAGCAAAGTCATGGGAACAACGTAAAAAGTGAAGGCGATCATTTGTGACGAATAGCCCATATCATGTAGAAGATCTAGAAAACATTTCCACTCGATCAACACATGAACAAAAACTTTACTGTTGACAACAGCCACAACAACGTGGTGTTTAGTTGCAGACAACAGCAGACAATGGTTAAAGGTGCGAGCCAATAGAGCAAAGGCGAAAACAGAAAACAAAGAAATTACCCTGAACTACTTACCTCTAGTCTTAATGCCAATCCAATTCAGATATCGACAAAGTTTCTTCGAAATGTATGTTTTTCCTCGGGCCGGCAAACCAACCATCACTATCACATTTGGTATTCGAACCTGATCTGAAACCGGTAAGGTTTACCCTAACTATACTGGGACTTACCAGTGCTCCATAGTTACACAGTCACAAATGTTATAATTATATTGATTATGACAGATGTTCGAGTTAGCTATTAGGGCAAATAAGTAATCGCGTATATTATAGGAAAATATAATTAAGAAATACCTATTAAGTTATATATCGACTATGAAACACTCAGATACCTGGTCTATAAATATGAATATTTTTAGAAGGCAGGTAGTTTAACTTTCGAGACAAATGTTTTAAATACCGAGAGAACGGTCGATTTTAGGTTGCCAACTTAATATCTGAAAGGGCCGACTTTTGCCAGTGGTTGGGTTAAAAAGAGGTTCCTAATTGGTAGCGTTTAAGAACTCAAAAATGTAAAGAACCGAGTTTGGCAAAAATGTTAGATTACACCTCGAATTCACAGTATCCTTCCAAACACCTTAGCCATGCTTTTAGGAGAAATTTTTCAAAATTAACAAAAACAATCCAATACAAATATAAGTCATATTTTGAGAGTAAAAAGTATAAAAAGAAGAAAGTAAACCTGAAAATCCATGCTCATGAGAATGAGCAACCATTCTTTTCGTTGATGTATCATCATTAGGTACTGCAGTAACGGAATTCGTATACAAAACTTCAGACGACGTAAGGAGGCCGCCGTCCGACATCTGCAAAATGCAACTGTTGTGCAATGAAGGACTGATTGACCGATCATTGATAACGCTGTCCCACATTCTTGGAGACTAGAACGTAGTGATAACAGTCACCAAGGGAAATAACTGATAGGATTATAACTTTTTCCAAATGGTTCCAAAGAAAGTTGTCCTGGACACAAATTAAGTGCTTTTTGATATCAGCAAAAATGGCGCACCATACTCACGAGTAAGGTCGAGGTCGTTAAAATGGAATGTCAGACTAAAATTTTGATTGTTCCAAGGGATTGTTCTAGGAAGGCAGGTCCTAGTTCNACTGTTGTGCAATGAAGGTCTGACTGACCGATCATTGATAACGCTGTCCCACATTCTTGGAGACTAGAACGTAGTGATAACAGTCACCAAGGGATATAACTGATAGGATTATAACTTTTTCCAAATAGTTCCAAAGAGAGGTGTCCTGGACACAAATCAAGTACTTTTTGATATCAGCAAAAATGGCGCACCATACTCACGAGTAAGGTCGAGGTCGTTAAAATGGAATGTCAGACTAAAATTTTGATTGTTCCAAGGGATTGTTCTAGGAAGGCAGGTCCTAGTTCGAAATAAAACTGAAAAAATTACAAATATCAGAAATGAGTGACATGGAATGGAAATGACCTCGAAACGATTCACTACGGAACCAAATGCCTACCGTATGCGGCTACGTAATCACTATAATACGTGGCATTTTACGTCATTTCACGACTAGTGTTAGTACGTGTTATTACTGTAGAAATTTTCGAATTCAATCCAATTTTTGTTGTCGATAAAGGAAGCGACGCGCCCGCAACATATGTTATATCTATTATTGAACTTACAATTTTTTCCTGAACTCTCCTTAGTACTGATTATCGATTATGTTTTGATATGCTATAAATTAATAAGTAATAGTTAGTATACTTCAATATAGCGAGTTAACAGTGACTAGAGGGCGATACATTACACTTCAAAGCTCTCTGAGATCGAATTCCCCAACCTCTCCGCCCTCTGACACCTCACTATTACTCAAACTTCTCCACCGTCTGAAAATGATTAGTTTCCATCGGACATTTATGAAAATGTAAAACATTAATGCATAGGCTGGACCCTGGCCATAAATTCGCTTAATCACCGCAGTGTTCTTAAAATGGGTGTAAGCAGAGTATGTGGCGCATTCCAACGATACTACTGCTATGACGTCAAATACATTATGGTGACGTCTATCTATTTACATTTAATAGAACGTTGAGCAATCCTCTTGCCATACGTTTTTCCTCTCTCTCTTCATTCGTCACCAGAGCGACAACTGTGATAAAACAGCTGATAAGAAAGGTCAAGACCAAAGACCGTAAAGACAGCAGAATACCAAAAGGCTAAGGAAAAACGCTAAGTGGTAAGGTATAGGGAAAATGGAGATCGGAGAGATCACTTGGGAGTATCGTTTCATCAAAGTGACTGGGTTATTGGTAAAAGAGGAACTGTAGACGGAAGAGTGGAGTATGAGGTTGTCCAAAAACTGGTCATGGTCCATAGTGAAAGGATCTATAGTCCCTGATCAATTGATTTGGGGAATGATAGCTTGTGGGGATCACTACAGAGCAATAGTAATGTGTACGATGAGGGTAGGGGGATAGGAATAATAACGATCACCACAAATCAATGGCAATCAGCCATCAACGTGCCATCTGTCTGTCTGTCGGTCGTATGTACCAATCCCCATTGTTACAATTCCAACTAAAAACTGATCCTCTAGGTAAACAAATGGATAAGCAGAGATTTCCGGTTGTTTTTGAATCATAGCCAAATACTAGTACCGCAAATGATCACAACTAATCTGTACAGTGCAGTGATACCTAGGCTGAATTCCATTTTTACCCTCTCGAAATTACCCAAATGCCATATCATGGGCTCCCAATCAAAGCCAACTAGGCCATATCTCCTGAAATCGAGGGGTGAACGATAATGCCTTTTGGCGCCAGCCAATCCTACTTTTGGGACGCGCCCCGCACGTCCACTCTTCGGTCCATATCGTAGTGGCGTTTGGACGCGGAAATGGCCTATACAATGACTTAGGTGGCCATCCAGTGTGCATGTCAGGTATTTTATTCTCCCAAACGAGTCTGGTACCAACTGACCGACCTTGGAGGGAGGAAGGGATGAGTTGGCCTTTGCGGATACCGAACCGGGATTCGACCACCGGACTGTGAACATGGGATAGGGCCCCCACTTGGCACTACACCACTTCTGCCAATAGCTGAAATTACCATCCTTTCATTCTTCACTGAAATTATCAAGACTAAAGTACATGAGACTAGAACGTTATCAGTTACGTTCTTTCAGTCTCTCAAACGCCGACGCAATACCATAAAAGGAAGAAGAAATGACAGTTGAGGTTTTTCGGAACGATAAAGACCAATACATGGCCTTCAAGTGATTGTTTTGACGATGCGTAAGTGTTCCGTTGTTCTTTTTGAAAGTTGGTCGAAAGAATTCCAACCAACGGCTGTAGTCATTTATTGGTCAAAGTGGGCAGCGAGCTGTGGTATTTAGAGGCATGCATTAAGTAATAGGTTTGCAGTTGGCTCGGCTGATTCCCATCTGGGACGAAGATAAGGAGACTATACCTAGCGTTGTCTTTTAGAAAACCGGTCTAGAGAGGGTGCAATAAGGGTTCGATGTCCGCTGAATACGCCTCTGCCCTCCAGGAACGCCCACTAATGTGCGTGTCGAGTGCCCCTCAAGAGATAGCATAATGGAATGGGCCATATTATAAACATAGGTATACTGTACCCACACCATTAATGCACTTCGCACAACACATTACATTGGAGACTAACTTTTCTTGGCCCTTTTCTCTGCTTTTCTAATCCATTCAATATGAGCCCTTTGATGACGACTACAGTGGAATATAAGGGTTGGAAGGCTCATTGGAATCAATCAGTGCCTCGGAAACCATTGATGGGAAGCATACCTGACAATTATGCAGAAGCCAAGACCCCATAGCCCCATATGAGATAGATTATCCCCCAGTAATTTGGAATGGAGACCAACCCAAGCTGATAATCGAATTCGAGCGAACCAATGACAGTAAGTAAATACTCATTGGTTAGTCCTTGCTCCTTGATAGATATAGCTTCTATGGCTGTCCAGGTGACCCTCGGGCTAAGCCCTTATGAACTCACGTTCTGTTAGCGAGCATAGACTTTTTAAGAAATTTAAAAAAAAATTAAAAATAAAATGAGAAAATACGGCCGAGATGTCGAGTCAAATTGGTAAACGATGTTTGTGGAATAACTGGTTCCCTTGCACTCCCATCACACGAGTTTTACTTTTAATTTAATTATCCCATTTCAATGAAAGGAGTTTTCTTTCTAAATATTCGACAGTGAGATGCTGACAAATGGACTGAGCCATAAAATATGGTACCTAAGGTGCCCAAAAAATGACATACAGAACTATTCGACGAGAAGGGAGGACCGAAATGATATGGAAATCGATTTATTTACCTTTGGCTCAAAAAAGAAACTCGGGTTAGTTTACACAGATCGAAATCCGTAAAGAAACAAAATAGCCTCCCCGGCTTGTTTAGTTTACGATTTTGCGGCACAAAGCGCTGGCACGAGAAATGTTAGTCTTTCTAGAGAAAAAAGATTTGTCTTCAAAGCTGATCCCTGCTCTCTGATTGAGCAGGGTTCCTGAAAAGATGATACGGTATAAGCTTCAAATATCAAAACAACCTGGAAGCACACTGACGGCAGGCTGGGGTTGGGTAGTGAAGTGGAGGAATGAAGGTTTTGTATGAGGGCATTGATGGATGAAGGATCAATTGCATTGAGAGCTTCTAGAGAACCTCGCTTCATTTCAGTTTTGCTACTATGTTTGTTTGTTAGATTTGAGGCAAGGTTTCACAGTACTTGATCACAATCAATCCAACGACTCCCTGTTGATGACGATTGCGTGGCGCATCCCAAATGCATTTTTGACCTATGCATCCCCCACAAAAGGTTAAAACTAAGGGATTGTGACCAATTATCGCCTTTCCCTGTTCTAGCTTTAGGTCAAGACCGATTCAAGGCTGTCAGCCAGCTTCCGCCCAAAGGGGAGAGAGGAGAAATGTCCATGATTCTCGGGAGGGGATGACAACGATAACCATTGAAGTTGTTCCTTCGGGATATCACCAGTCGATTACCTTTCTTCGTAGTACAAGTAACTGGTTCTATGATATGCTACCGTACTCGTTCTTCATTCCAGCTAATTGGCATTTGAAGGGGGTACTTGTGCCAACACAAACAATCCATCAAAGCACTTGAATCCGCTTATCTCCTATTCCTTCAGAACTGGCAAAAACGACAGAGACAGTTGTGCCCTTTGAATGCTCTCTGGCTTTGCGATACGCTTTTTTTGTAGCTTTATATGATGTGGTGCACAAACCGGAT
>UZAF01017825.1:2480-20044 GCA_900617895.1 Haemonchus placei
GGAGAGCAGAGGAAAGTGAGTACTATGCCATTTTTAAGAACGATATGGGAACATGAGAGTTAATAAATAAACCCTCTTGTAAAGTAACCTCCTTGTCTATCCCTTCATAACTCTCCGATTCTTTTCGAATTGAATTATACTAACAGGATCTAAGTCATCTGTGGAACTGGAACTAGCCTTCTTATACTTACAATTAGAGCAAGCTCGTCAATCTGTAAGATGTATAGTAATACCTCTTGTAGCCGTAGTGTACATGTTATTGGTAGATCTACGCTCAAAAAAATCGAGCAACGACTAAGACATTTCTAAAGCCTCAGCAGGGCTTTCGGGCCTCAGACAACGTTTAACAGATACCAACATTTGGGGAGAAACTTCTTCCAAACTAGGTTTGTTAGAGGCAATGAACGCCCTCTCTCTCCCTCTCTCTTAGATTGCAATGATTTTCGAAACTCGCCTTTGTTTCCTAATTTTGATGGATTCTAAGTGCATCAGTGGTAGGTAATGTACTGTGCGACGTTAAGGGGAACATTGACAGCTGGCTACGCCCTCACCGGCCTTATGCGCAGCTAGCTACAAGTTTACTTCAGATAACACATTGCAATTACGGAACCCTTTAGTCATTTTCATTTCAGAAGAGTTGGAGGAGTCACTCAGAACATTCAAAAAGAAAACACCAATACGTAACAAGGAAAGGGAAACTGAAAGGAATGTCTCCACACCGTCACCCACTGCTCAATCTGCTTCCACTAATAACACGCCAACAAACGCTGAGTCTCGTAACAATTCCGCTGCAAGTTCCGCAACAAAGAGAGGAAGAAGAAGTGCCAAGAAGCTTGAAGAAACTGGAGAGAAAAAGGTCAACATTAGCATCGCAGTTGACGATCCGAACGACGATCTTATTTCGCGTGTCAAAAGAGGTCAACGAAACCGAAGACCTGCTCGATGTGAGTTTCTTCTTGCTCTGGGAGTTTACCAGCTAGCTAAATTACAGCATAGTGGTCGTCGGGCAAAACGGAGTTGTTCATGAGCATCGCCCGAGATTTTGTAGGCTAGGCTGCATTTCTCCCATCGTTTACACCTCGTTGCCAGCGCGACACGCCAGTCCACGCGGCGTGATGGTCGATACTATGAGATTAGTTTCGTGTTGTCATGACTAAATGTTCGTTGCCTCTCACTCCTTCGTGTAGTAATTGTTGATACTCACGCGCGCGGCAAATGCTTGACAGTGGTCTCGCAACACCAATGACCTAGTGCCTGCTTTCATAGTCCGCTGGCCGACGAGCAAGCCGGCGCGCCGGCGCACTGACGTGAAACGAATTAGTTCGTACGTGAGAAACCTACGTCTGTTGCATTTTATTTCACGGTCAGAACAGGCCAGAACCGTGAAATAAAATGGAACAGACGTAGATTTCTTACATAGGAAGTAACTCGCTTTACATCAGTGCGCCGGCGCGCCGGCTCGCTCGCCGGCCGGCCGGCGGATTATGAAAGCAGCCATTCACTCATTGGAATTGCGATGCAATCATCCAAATTCGCTCTTCAAATCACGGGGCATTCAATCACCCCTGAATTATGCAAGAACAGCAATTTCTGCTATTTCGAAAATTTATTTCTCAGCATTCACACCTGGATGGACACCACCAGGATCTCCGACTGCCAGTAAGCCGACTCCTACCAAGTCCAAAACTCTATCATCAGCTGGCAGGGATACTCCACCTGTCAACAAAACTGTTCCGCCTTCTTCATATTCTCAAACAGCCGGTCCACTGTCGCCTGACAGTGGACGTCCCAGTAGTAATGAGTCCAGTGATGTTTCAAATCCGGTGAAGGATACTGTTACAAAACCTACTGCTCTACAGCAGAAGGAACCTGCGCCTACAGTTGAGGTAATTCAAAAGGTTGCTTGTAATTTTATATGTTTGAATCCTTTGTTTTTAGGAATGTCCTCGGACATCCATTCCAAATAGAATCGCTGAAAAATCAGGTCCGTCGCAAAATGCGCAGTCTCCACTCGTAACTACACCGCTATCCACCCCTAACATCCCTTCCCGCCCGACTACTCTGCACCAAGCAATATCTCCTCGGCCACCTCCGCTCAATCTTACTGAACAGGTACGTGTTGTCGAAAGGTGCACTGAGTAGTTCAGTTGACACTCGTTCATATAATGAGGACGCAATGCACTCGATAATCATAATTTTTGTTCAGGATCTTGTAGCAATCTGGAAGGAGAGAATAAAGCTAGGCGATGTTCGCATTACACTTTTGAATATGTTTGGTTCAGACGGAAAGCCTCAATATCATGTAGGTCATTCCTTTTCTACAAATTTCCATCTCGAACGCGTCAGAAATTGGTTATTTTCAATTTGGTTCTGTACAGTGCAGTATTTTTTTAACCAACTGCTGCTTTTGCAGTTTATTCCACTGATGATTGAAACGATTGACAAGGCGATTGCGGCTCTAGAGAAGAACGATCTGATTTCTTTCTATATGCACAAAGGTAGTTCTCGATATTCATTTCAAGCAGTCTATCGCAAGAATTAGAATTAGTAGGAGTTATTGAATGCTTTTCAGCCGCCATCGAAGCCGGCTGTAATCAACTAGGAAATATAATGCGCTCTTGTAACCCAGTTGGTGAGTATTTTCACTTTTCGGTACCTATACTGTGTAGACCACGCTGTTACAAGGATGCCCATCCACAAGGCGCAGTACGGGCGGTCTTAGAAGGTTTTTCATCAAGAAATACTTCCAATTACTTCTGTTGGTTCTGTTAACCGAAATAGCTATCGTGTAGCTATCTGTAAACTTAGTGATTAGCTTCTAAATTTTACTAAATATCAGTACGTCGCTCGAACAAAACCGCTTATTCAGTTTTTTCCAGCACATGTTTTCAGCAGAAAGAGAAGGACATAAAGTGATCGCATCGAAATTTTGCAATGATTTGCCTTTTTTGACTTTTTTCATTTCTTTAGAACCGACTAGCCAGCTAGCTTCTCTGGCCACTACAATGGGAATCAATCCAGCGCCATTCATGTCTATGCTACAAGTATGACTTGAACCAGCTTGAGTTTTTGAGAATAATATTTTTAAAGTCACCATTCTTATGTAAGTGATAAATAGTGAATTCATTTTCCAGCCTTCTACTTCGAGTGCTGGGTTGAACCCTAACATGCTAGTCGATCTTCATGAGGCTGCTACCGTTGTGGCTGCTCGAGAACAAGTGAACGGAGGCTATTTATTCGCACCGCAGCAACCTTCGGATCAGTTTCCAGGATTTATAGAGCGAGACCTCTCGAGAGGTCTACTTTGACTCATTGCAGAGGAAGATTCCCTCGTCACAGTAGCTCAGTATGTTATTCTTCATTTTTCTGATCTAATGTTTCATCCTGGTATATGTGATACGAATTCTGACAAGAGGTTTCGATTACTGGGGTTCTCTGGTTTGTGATCATATGAAAAGTTGCTGGTGTTTAAATTTTAAACGTGTTTTGAAGCCATAAAACAGTGTGATGCCACCTCCACCCATTCCTCATCTCGGGTACAAAGGTATAATAGATTGTCTGTTTGAATAGCATTAAAGCTGGTGTTCTGACGTGTGTTTTAGGCAGTGCCTTTTGCAGGTTGGTTTCATCGAAGCTATACTTTTACGATATTGTTGTCCTGTGATTAATACTCTATTTGTTTCTGCTCATATTTATGGATTTTCATCAATTGTACTATGTTTTTCGTAACGTATGATGTTGAGGTTTTTGTGTAATGTATGATGTTGAAGTAAATGTACTGTGAAAGTTTTGTCAGTTGTGCGCTTCTCCTCATATTCGAAGCAATCGACGAAAAACGTCCTTGATGCAAGCCCCGGGGTGAAAAATGATTTGGGAAATGAAGGCAAATGTGTATTTCAGCTTAAGCTGATTGCGAGACGATGCCGTAGATCAACAGCGATTGACTGGCAGCCATCTCGATTACCTCAATACGGTAAGGTGTTAAGATTAACTGAGTAGACCCGTCAGATGGGTTGATGGGTGAAAATGTAGTTGTGGGGTGGGATAGCGGATTTATAATGAATTCTAGGCAGGAGTACTACAGTAGCACGACATTGATCAGTGTCATTTTTTCTACATTGGTGCAGTTGGCTGACACGTGGTCCGTTAAGAACTAGACCCATGTGTCCTCAAAATGTTCGTGAAACCAATGTACATTGTGCACGTTGCCGATAGCTGCCGGTAACTGGAGCTGGTCCTTGCTTATTTGGGGCAAGGGCTGTAGTGGAGAGACGCCCTTACTCAATGAGAGAAAGGCTCAGTGTAGGCGTGAATGTCTTTCCTCTGAAGAAAGCTGCGCCTTTTAGCTCCAAGCCTATCGGGCTACTGTGAGAAAAGGGAATAGGCGCTCATTGCTTACGTTCATATGGTTAAACTTGGATGACTACTCAACGCGAGCCAGACACTAGATAGAACAGACCTCAGTCCTAGAAGCCCCGTCTTTGTATTCCTTTTTTGCCCTGCCTTTTTTCCTTCTACATGTAATACAAAACAATTATCCGAAGAAAGCTAGAACAACTCGTTTCTCCATGAAGAAGAATAGCATGATCAGAAGCTGGGGAAATGCCGGTGTCACATGCTACCAACTTCACTGTTTAGGGTGACCTGGTTTTGGGGTAACCCGAATGGCAGCTCCTGACTCTCACAAATCCTTCCTTAGTAGGACATTCCTTCTCCGTAGAGAAGTTCGTATACGTGACGGAAAACTTCGTTCACTATGTATCTGATATGTATCGGTCTGTCAAATCTTCCGACGTAATACAAAAAAAAATTCATTAAACTCTTCAAACTGATTGATTGGAAATGATTTCTGCGAATGTTCACCATGCCGCCACAGTTTTCAAACATTTACCATAACCGAGACGCGCAGCGTCGGTATAAGCTAGAGCAGTGGGGCACTTGTGTGCTGCTCATATAGATCCTTCCAGGAATGTTCTGTTTGGACGAGATCTTCTGCGAAGTAACATTCCGAGATTATGTGTATCCGATGAGCTCCCTATAACTCCTTTACAACTGCCTGTTCATCGATAATGGTGAGTTTTATGCCTTTTATGCCATTTTTTCTACTCTTTACTCACGTCTTGTTCCGTTCCCCTTGCATAATTTTTTGACGATTTAACCACAGAAGTTTCTATCGCTTTCTGACATGACAGGCTCGAAAAGCTTTTGGTGACTGTGGCATGGCTTCGCTTACGGCATGATTGAGCCCGTTCTGTTAGGCAAGCTTGCTTTCTAACTGAACGGAACTTACCATACCCCGTAATATCTGGAATATCTGTACATAGTTGGAATTAGAAGCCGAATTTCACGACCCTCAGATTTCCCATTTCCTAGGAGATCATCGTTCCCTACATTACGTCAAGCTATACTACGACATACCATTCTACATGCCATACCACTATCTACTAGGCTCTACTCTATATAAAACAGCAAATTCGTGCTTTTTTTGTGCGTCTACCTGTATGCCCCATCTGTTCGCTACGTGATTTTAAAAGGAAACTGTGGGAAGCTTCAAGGATGGATGGAGAGGTAAATCACGGATGTACATTATTTAACATTTTATTCATTATTAACATTAAAAGAAGATAAAGTATGGGAGCCGTATGAATGAAGATCTATTTCTTCCTATTGAGTTCATCACCAGACTCCGAAGATCAGTAAAGAACGACTGTGCTAGACGTCCTTTCTTCTCATACAACGTCTTCCTTTCGTTTTTTGATGTCAACATCACAAAGATAGAATGGCGCTTTGTCTTTTGTCGTTGATACCTGCAACAAAGTAGTAAACCCCATACGTTGGGTTAATGGGCATAATCCCTGAACGATGAGCGGCGCAGCGATACGACTAGCTGACGCAACCGATGGCGCGCAGCAAGACAACTGCCGTGAAATCACTACCTGCTGTGAGCAAATCAGGGATAACCCGAGCTTCCCTATGGTAACCCTTCATTTGCAACTGTCTAATTACCACCCATGGTATATCCTGATGCCTGGCATCCGGCGTACGTCCGTTGCGCGCGTACGTCGAAAGTAGGTCACCCCGCTCACTTCGCGCGCGGCGCACCCCACTGAGGTCTCATGATGACATTACAGTGCCACCAAGTGTCAGTGGAGCGAACTATTTGCATTTGTCCGTGTTATCTTCGCTTTGGCTAACTGCCACGGACCAAATCGTATGCCCCACTGACAAGTACGACATCTGTCAAGTATCGCGGCTGACCCGCCGCATGCGACGGCTGCGGTGTGACCTAGTTTCGACGAACGCGCGCAACGAAGCACATCCCTGACATCCATTCAGATCGGGAATCCTTAGCATATGTTCAAAAAGTTTCGAAACAAAAATCACCTTCTGTTTGTTTGATCGTGCCATAAGTTCCTCAACGATATCGTGCACTTCCCTGCCAACTGTTTCCGGCATATTGAAATACAAGTAGATCAGTGAAAGTATTGATGGGATTATGAAGAGTGGAATAAATGACAGAGACTGAAATCGAGTGGTGTAATAAGATGAATAGAAATGCGCTTCAGTTGGTTTGACTGCGGGATACTGTATTGGAAATGTGAATTGTAAAAAAACGTTGTACTAGCGTTCAGGATATAGAAGGTATAACCTTCTGAAACCCTTACAATACGTTGCATTGTCGTACACTTATGCTTCAGGGGTCACCTCTTGTTTTCGTAACAGCTGTAGTAGGACTTTTCTGCCCAATCGCCCAATGGTGACCTAATTTGGTGAGACGACCGCTTTGGCGCCTCCTGACCCACACCCTTCGGCTCTATGCCGGCTGTAGATAGAGACAGGTGTGGGTCATTTTCCCATATGTGCTTACTTTTCAAGATCAATTACAGGGGATTATTGTCGCAAATTACACAACTTGTCTTGAGTTTTAATCGAGACAGTGGCTTTTTTGGCATTTTTTTTTTCTGAGTAGAACGAACAGCTTCTTCTTGGTTCCTATTGCCAATGAAGTCTACATTATAAGGTAGATTGTTCAAGTACCTGGATCGCTGTGTATGCTGGAAGTGTAGCAAATGTGAAAGCGAAGTTAGCAATAGTGTTTACTGCAAATACCATCGATTGTACAAGTGATCGATGTTGTTGGTTTACCAGTTCCGAGGTAATGAAGAAAGCTATGGGACCGAGGCCAACGCTGAAACATACAACTCGAGCTGATTTCTTCAAATTCTCAGATATTCCAGGGAAGATATCAAAATACAATCCAATTGTAGTTATTGTGTGCCATTAGGTCCAGCCTAATCCAAGAGCTTTAATCTATGCTGTGGGGTTATAAGTAATGATCATAGAAGAGGTTACGTTCAGCTTACCCATAAGTAATTCCAAACAGTATCAGTGCTATAATAGTACCCCACTTGAAGGGGTTATACAAAGCTGTCAATTGATCGAATACCACGTATAAACCTAACGAGATCGTGTTGAATGTTCCAAGCCAAAGCACCAATGTACGTCTGCCAAACCTGAAATCATCGCATTATTTTGGGAACTTCTTCCTAGAGCCTGATTGAAGACTTGGCTAAATATATTTTTTTTGTTTTTATTCTTATTTCTATCTTATGCTTTGACAGAAGTTACATTTTTCTTTTTTTTAATAAAATTTCGAGCATTTTTACGTGAATGCCATTAGTTCACTAGCATTTTTCCATGCTAGCTCCGCCCATTCTAAGCTCACTTCCATAGCTCATATCCGGATCAGGGTCACATCAGCTCTAAAGAACTTCTCATCTGACCCTCGTGCCCTCATTGAGCCAAGGGGGAGACGGGCGTCAGGAACGATTTCGGGTAATCGATTCGCCGCACGCGGCTGTCGCGGACCACTCATTCGCCGTTATTACAGCTCTAGCCTTCTTCATACAGGTCAATCCATATGCGATCATTATTTTATGCATTATTCTACTATTAGTACTTTTGTTCCTGGATTTCTTACCTACTGCTGTCTACTGCTACATCCCTTCGCGCGCGACGCCCCTCTCACCGCGACGCGACCATTTCGTCCTAATGCACCACACCCAGCCAAAGAGGTCGCCGTGACATAGGTTTTTTTTTAAACATAATTGAGAGCTAAGTCTTCAAGACTCATTGTGAGGTAGTACTTGAATATTAAGAGGTATGCAGGAGTGATGTAGCTGGGAATAAGGGCAGTGGCAGAAAAATGGCCGTCAATTTTCGGTCTCCCTCTCCCACGACGGTGAGGTCTCACTAGGTCTCTATTTAAAAAAAGGTTATAATGCGTATCATAGATATGGTAATACAAGTCTTATGTCAGTCATACAGACTTAAATTATCTGCTACTCAAAATATAATATTTGAAATGGTTTTCTTCAGACCTTTGTCTATGAAAAACCAACCTCTCAATGATAAACATGCCACCCATGCCGGCAATAAAATTGAATACGATGAATACAAGCGAAGCCATCTGGGCGACTTCGGTTGAAAAATGCGTCATCAGCATGTCAGTAGAGAGGTAGATGATCGACCAAATACCGATTACAACCTTAAAATGCAGTTTTAGAAATTATCCCCAAATTGTTTTTGTTCTGGGAGCACACTTTGTCATTATTTTTTTCATTATCATTATTGTCGGGTCTGCCCCGTTTTATTGAGGCCCGGAATTTCAGTGACTCGGCATAATCGTGCTGAGCATCCCGTGAATGCCGCTTGCCGCGCGCGAAAAATTCGCGCTCTGAGCTGGCGACGCACACTATGGCAGCGTTTAACAGCCGTGTGTCTCTAGTATCTGACGACTTACTTGGAGACATAGACAACCGATGAAGAATGGCGTTCGCAAATGCGGTTCACGTAAGATAGTGATGACTGTGGATAGCATAGACTGTTTTGTGCTGGACTTGTCGTCAATTTCGAGCATCATTTCATCCAAAATGGCATCCAAATCAGGAGAGTCACCTGGAATCGGGAACTCTCTCAATTCTTTCTCCGTTGGCTCTACTGAGTGATGAGAGGGTCAGGGGAGAATCGTCCAACCCATATCACTAGAGGTAATGACCTACCTCGGTAATACTTCAACGATTCCTTTGCTGCATTTCGATCCTTTCGATTGAGGAGAAGAAACTTTGGTGTTTCCTGAAGTGGTATAACCAGCAGAACTGAAGCGGCTGCAGGAATCATTGCAATGCCTAAGAGCAATCGTTCTTGAACCTTATTTTTGTGGTAATCCCACTATGATAATTTCCCAGCTGTATGTCAGTTTCAATCTACCTACCTGTAAGTACCGGTAGGTTGTTGCCAAAAACGGCATCCATCCCGAATCCGATTCCCATCACTGTTGTAGCGATGAAAGTGTTTTCTGATAGGAACGACGTCATACCACGGTACTCTGTGGGAGTGGCTTCCTGAAAATGTCCTTCACTGTCTACCGTAAGATTCGAATGTGAACGGATAGTATTACCTGTAGGAAGAGTATCAAAGCACCGAATGAGACGCCAGAACTGAAGGATCCTATCAGTCTGGAGACAAAGAACAACTCTGGGACTGAGAGTACGATGCTCAGGAAGGCGAGAGTCGCACCCAAGAAAGCAACAACATTTGCTCCGAACAGTGTTTCTGAAAAGAGCTACCATTAATAAGGGTGTTCGGGAAAACTCCTCTTAAAGAAATCGAAGAAATAGGGAACTGGCTGCAGTTGCATCGACCATGTTGGCCAGAGGATCGGTTTGTTTGAATGGACCAATGTTTTTCATGGTCCAGAAAATGACATCGTATAAGGTCAAGAGTAGAAATGGAGAATCGGAACAAAACGTATCTACAGCGGGCCTTCATAGCCGACTTATAAGGAGGCATTCTTTTAATCTTCTTTCCCGGCTTACCTGGACACTAAGACCCTCCGCGAACGCCCGAATCTAGCGACAGCGTGGTCACTTTTTCTGATTATGTGTGAAATCGGTCTGGCTGTGATGATAAAAATGATGCCAAGGCCCCCTTTATGATATGCCTGAACTGCTGATGAGCGAATTTGTAAAAAATCCAGAAAATGAAACTGATAATTTTGCTTCTGCCACGAGGTTGTTAGGTGGGAATCTTTATATCTTTAAACGTTTCGACGGAAATTATCAGAAGCAAAATTATCAGTTTCAAGTACAACAGACATGCCGAGGTTTCAAGATGAGAGAACATGGAATTTAATCCAGAAAATGAGTTCTGCAGAAGACTTTAGTAATGGCATGGGACAGAAAAAAAAAAGTTGAAAAAGAACCTGAAAAAGGTTTCAGTATCGAGGCGCATGAACGTTCAGTGCTCGGTCACACTGTTTACCATATTCGGGTCGAATGCAGAGCGGCACGTATGAGGGCATTACGGTATTGGCCACTCGATAAAATTAAAAATAGGAGTGAAAATAATAATCAGCATGTACTAGTACTTATTGTAGGGCATGCTTAGACGTTTCTCTTGTTTTCTTTTCGACGTGCTTAGGACTTTTGCTCCTACTTGTTGAGGTATCATCAAACATCGTACATGGTGCCTACTTGACCTGAGGAAAGTTTTTTTTCGCCTAGGCTGCCTTTTCGCATCCTTGTCAAACCTTGTCTACCTTAATCTTTTACGTTGTCCAGGTCTTTTATTCCCACTTCCAGATCCTCTGAGGAAATTATGCCTAGAATAAAGTAGAAATCGGCATTCCTTTAACCTAAAGCCCGCCGGCTAATAAACCGCGTTGCAACCGCGCGCGTCCCTTCCTACATTTTTACAATCGAGCGCGTCAGATGAATGTTGCTCACATCACGTTTTCAACTGCATAGAGCCTTTTCGATGAAGCTGTCGTAGTCTTTTGATTTTAGATATTAATTTGCCATTAGCGTTTGATGCAAGACATTATTCTGTGGGAGTTATACATGACTCACTTCTTCGTCCGTAATTTTCCGTGAAATAGGGTGTGACGAATGTTCCCAACAGATATCCGATGAACCATACGTTCAAGATCGCCGACCATACCCATATAAAGAGGGTTGAGGAGAGTCCATCCTGAACAAGTAAGTGGTACAGAATTTCTAGACGTAGTCAAAAATTTTTAATATATGCCTAACAAATTGCATATACTAGTTCATAATTTAATGATTCGGCTAAGATACGTAGAAAAATTCCCGAACTAGGCGAAACGTTACAGCTCAGCCGAAAGGTGGTGTAGTGGCATGTGGTGCACTACTTCACAAACACTGTCACTAGTTCGGATCCCGGGCCGATATCCACTTCGGCCAACCGAGCCTTTCATCCCTCAGAGGCCGTTCAGTTGTACCAGAATCGTTTGGGAGAATGAAAGCGCTAACTTGAATATCCGCTGGCCTCTGCTGCTTATTGTATAGGCCTCATACGTATTCAATAGGACACTACGATTTGGAATGGAAGTCGAATGCGAGGTGCATCCCTCAGGCTGGATTGATTAATGCCCCAAGACTTCAAAGACTTCTAGACTCTATGTTATTGGTACCTTCAGGAATAAATTCACTATCGCAAAATGCAATTTTTTTTTGAAAATAATTTTCTTTCAACGGATAAACAGCTTACCTCATACCCACGTCTTATGTAGGAGTCGTTGATCATCGTTTGAAACGACTTGTATGAAGTATTCGGATACGAATTTGAATATCCCTCCTGAAAATGATCAAGACTGGCCATCGATTGTTGAATTTTTTGGAAAAACGAAGTTATTTCCTAAGAGGCTAATTATGTTGTAAGGTGAGCTTCCAATTCTTCGCAACTAAGATTGTTCTTGAAGGAAGCCTTGGAATTTTTCACTCCCCATTCTTCGTTAACGTTCATTCCCATGCAACTTGTTTTCGTTTTCCTAAAAGGGCATCAACTTGATTTCCACGTCCTATACCTCAAAATCCCACCTCTACCTGCTCCGCTGCAGTGAGTAGATCTTTTCCTCTCACTCATAATAGGCATTCAGTGCGAAAGCTGTTATTCCAGTCCTTACTACTCCTATGAAACCAAAACGTTTTTGTAAGCTAAGGTCTGGGAGGCTTCCTAGGCCTAGATACCGAGTATTCCCGTGTTGTTGGGAAAGGAACATGACAACTCCTCAAAAGGTTTGCGCTTGCGGTTCATCTGCTACGGGCAATCGTGTTATGGAAAGTCTACAACAGCTTATCAGATCATTAAAATTGCCGTATTCGGCAGTTTTTCTAGCTTTGGAAAAACATTTGCCTGAATTATAGCCCTTATGGGTGGTACAATTTGTGATGTAGGTACTATACCTACCGGGAACTTACCGGGAAGTTCACAACAGCTCCTAGTGAACCGAAAACCATAAGGCAACGGAGCATACGACCTAAAATAAATGCTGTGACATCTCATCTACACATTTTCTCTCCAGTAGAATATCACCTCTGGGTGCAAACATTGTTGATTTGTTAATTGAGTACTGCTATACAACAAGTTGAACACACTCTTTCGATGATCAATAACAACTGCCGTGGTACGGGGCCCTTTTCGCATAGGATGCCCTTTCTGAAACAAAAGTTGTAAAAAATTGCTCCCAACATCAAGTAAGTTCAGCTACATGGTATCGTTTAGATAAGGGAAGGGTCAGTTTTCAGGAAGGAGTTCGATTTTATAAGCAAATTTAGCGAAATCAGTTGTGGGTGGGTTGGCTTATCTATTGGTACGATTGCAAAAAAATCTGAATTGGCACCTTTATGGCGCCATGGGTCGACAATGAAACTGCTTTGTTTTCGGTTTCTGCTAGATTAATCGTCATAATGACGACATGACCTCTATGATGGTTCAGACTTATTTTATAGGAAAAGAAAATTTCGAAAAAAAAGTTTGAAAAAAAATCAAAAAAAAGAATTTTTTTCGTCCATTTGTCCAGTACGTTGTAAGAGACAGTATGGATAATAAAATTCTTTTATTTTGAATATTGTTGAAAATGAAATATTGAGTAAATATGTAAGTGATAAAAAACATTATGAGGCATTGGGCCGCTGTTGGAAAAGTGGAATATAAAAATGAATACGGGTTGTTCAGAATTTGGCTCGACTTTTTTGTATGGCTTACCGTAATGCACTTCTTTTGTCTCTGATCAAAACTAAGTAATTTTCAGTGAGTTCTATAGATTTTTTCTACCTCCACAAGAGCTTTTTAAATCGACTTGGAGCAGATACACGGCTTTTTGACATAGGATGCCTTTTTAGAGAAAGAAAACAGGTACTATTTCAGGCGGATAGGGATAGTGCAGTGGTCTAGAGCGCGGCAATCGCGTTTGGGGATCGACGTTCGCCACAAACACTCTTTGGAAATCAGTTGGAATGGTGTCCGTAAACGGAGAGCCATATAATGGTTTCGAATAAATGAACATCGTAAGCCATATTCGAAGCGAATGAACGGTAGTCAGAGGCATGGCTCACCCCTAGGACTGCTGGAGTTATTCTTGTTAGGGTAAAGAACAGAATAGGCGTTATCTCACCTGTGGCAAAGTTTTCTGGCACGGTTTACGTCAATCTATCAGAGAGATAGGTGATCGAACTGAATAAGTCGAAAGCAGTTACCAGTTAACCACTATGAAAAGTGTGGCTCACTGTTGTGTATGCACGAACGCAGTTATATTTGTAGGCGGACTACACTTTTTCCTTTGCGTTCTGTGCATATAAAGTAGTATTAGATTCTGTATAACAGTATTGTTTACAGAAATCAGAGTACCAACAATGGCTAGCCAGAATAGGCCCGAAGTCACATAAATCTAGTAGTAGTCACAGCCAGTTGAACCAGTTGAAGATGGGCGAACAACGGTGGTTTTAATGACATGGGAGTGTTTTAAATCAGCCTTTCTGACAGACGCCATTTCAAGAAATTGGATGAAAATGATGAGCGTTCAAGTGAATCTTCAAAAAGGAGACGGAAAAACACGTGGAACGAACCTACTGGAGTAAAACCTCTGCACGGGGGTTGTAGGCTTCGGTTCTACAGAATAAAATCGACATATTTCCAAAGGGTAGTGAATACAATATTTATAAGTAATTGAATAAATAAATAAACAAGTAGACGAACAAATAAAGAATGAGGTAAACTCGAGGAATAAGGGGAAAAGCGTCAAAAACCACACCACTGTCAGCATGAAGTGCAAAGGCTTTTTTCTACTCGATGATTTATGGGTGTGGCTATTTGATAATACAGGGTGTCCCAAAGTTATGGATCTCGAACTTCCCAATGGTCTTCCAGCTTCTGAGCTAGGAACGGCAGCCGAATCTGTCATGAACGTTTGCTTATATGCTTAGGAAGTCCCTTGGGGGTCTCTTAACCTAAGTCTTGACTTCTGGTTAAAAATCCTCGGTCCTAGTGGGCTCCCATACTGGTCATCTAATAACTGAGTCAGCAGTTTCTTTATCAGGCAGGTGATGGGAGAGGAAGGGGGAGAGCGGTGGGGAGATGGCGTTAGTATTAAAGACCGCGGACAAGAAAAAGTTAATACAACTGTTGTAAAAGGCCTATGACTCCTGCTTCACTTGCTCAGAGAATCGCTGGACGTCGCCTTAGGCATGGGAGATGGGAAGGCCACTTTGGCTTAGTTGGAAGGAAAGGCGGTTCAGTTGATCTCGCACGCGGCCCTTTTGTACGAGTTGCCTCATTCCTGCAGTGAACTTAGCCGCCGGAGGAATACCAAAGGATGCCCTAGGGCAACACACGAGTCCATTCGACCTCATTTAACTTCTGTAATTTTGGAGCCTTCAAGCTTCCGGAAGCCTTTTTCTCACAACTTTTCGGACTCACACCTTCCCTCCAGCTCTCTCCCACTCTCCTCGAATCAATCTTTGGCGTCAATTTGTCTATCAAACTTTTTATGTTCATTTATGAGTTTTCCCGTTATCGCCTTTGATTCTCAAAGTGCGAAATTTGCTCGTTGATAAGGTGTCCTTGAGAAATCACATTCTGGTCATTTTTTTTATTACAGCGATAATTTCAAAATAAGGATGATATTATTGCTGGCTGGAAGAAGTTTTTTCGATAGGTATAAAGAAGTGGCGAAGGTGGATAGTGTAGTGGCAACTAGTTGATGTAGGGCTCGAATCTCGGGTCGTCCAAACCAACCAGCATTTTTTCCTGCGGGGTTGGTCAGTCGGGGGATAAAAGGTTTCACCCTTGCTCGCATAAATGATAACAATGATCATGGCCTAGTCAGCCCGGGCACTTTAGAGTGACGGGTTCAAGAAAGTGGGAACTCAAAAGCCGGATCTCAGGAGATTTCATTGCTTAGGATGAAGTAAACGATTGAAAGAACACCGTATAGATTTTTCAATTACTTACCTTCAAGAATCCAAGAGAGTTTGCTTCACAGTGAAATCATAACAGAACAATCGGAAGTCTATGTATTCTGCCGGAGTGCACTGTGACCGAGGTGGGTTCAGGGGTATTTGACTACAGCAAGTTCGTATTAATAAGCAGCAGCAGTACCTGGTTTAGTAACGTTGCCCTTGTTCGGCACCTGATGACGCCGTCAGCCCTCAGTCGATTGATTCTATGCAAAATGACTTTTTACTAAAAGTACAAGTCACACATTGTCTGGGGTTTGTTGATCGCATGAACGGAAACGCTTTGCTATGGCAGTAAATGCGCTGACCATTTAAGTTCTGTTTTTTTTTTCTCGCAAAAGCCTTCCAATTATAGGGAACGGGTCTGGTGTGGGAGGGTTGGTTGATCAAGGTAGGATTAACTGTTCTGTTACGGGTCCTAAGACCCAGGAGTTTGCAATCCTACGACTCAAGTGTTTACAAACTGAGTTGGGCTTCTTTTCATTTTTCGTTTTTCATAGGTGCTTAGCAAAATTAGAAGGGCCTGTAGGGACATGCCGGATAGGAATTTATGTTGAAACGTGACCGGTATCTGTTTTGGGGGTGGGGAGGGGGGTGTGGGATTAGATTTTGGTAAGAAGTAACCGGTACCTGTTTGGGAAAAGTCAAGGTTTTGGAGTAACCGATCATGACCAACAGATCTGACCATGAGTCTAACATTCCAGTAATGCTCCCAAAATGTTTCCAAGGCTTGCTGATGTCATTAGGAGCTACTAATTTCTATAGATTGACTGTTTAACCAACTGTACCGCAGAAATGAATAAGTTTAACCCTGAACCACTTCTCCAGACTATTGTGAAAATTTCTATGTTAATTAATCAATTAATTTTATTTCTATGTTTTTCACAATAGTCTGGAGAAGTGATTCAAGGTTGAACTCATTGGTTTCTGCGGTACAGTTGGTTAAACAGTCAATTTATAGAAATTAATAGGCGGTTCGTTAAGCCCGGGTCAGTACAATCTGCAGATCGAGGAATTTTTTACAGCCTTTAAGTTGAAAACCTGTGGAGCATTTCTAAGACCACTCGTGAGAATTAGGTCATGATTGCCAACATCGGAGGCTTTTCATGACCTTTTTTCGTTGAACTCTTCGGACATTACGGAACGACCAATAGTTCTGCATAAGTTTCATGAATTCAGATCAACTAAACTAGTTTTTGAAGGGCGCATTATTTGTAAAATTGTACTTTTATTCAATTTCAAAACAAAATATGGACGTGTTTGCATTCACTGGACAGTGCATGTGAATAAGTGTGTGTGAGTGGTTACGCTCATCTTTCACGCTCGGAATGGACTTTTGTAGACCACATGACAAAGGCATCCTCCAATGGCACATGTGACTTTTCAATTTCTACCATTTGAGAGAAAAAATCTTTGAAAAACGTTAGTGACTAATGATCACGTCCTTGACGTAGTGAGAATCATTTCTTTCCCTTTTACGCATGGCCGGTTCGTTCGTTCAGTGACTCAATTCACATGAACTAGTAAGGAACATTGTCGCTATGAGGTTGATAAGATATGATAAGAGGATTAGATAGAACTACAAATATAAATTACAAATTAAAGTTCGGGTAATTAATTTTCTCAAAATGTCTCTATGAAAGAGTGTATGGCTTTTGTAGACTTAGAATCGCTTCCGATTTTCTTAAGCAATACATCAGCATGGCGCAAGCATCATAGGGCGGCTTTTGTCGGCTTGCTGCCTCCGTTCAGCACATCGAGTCAATGTGTAAACAAAAGGATTTATCCATAATATTGGAAATTGAAGAAGGTTAGTGTTGCTGTTGCTACTGCAGTACGATTATCTGGGATTGCGCCCTGCATTCTGCTTTTACTGAGAAATATCGAAGCATTTGAATATGATGGTTCCGCAAGAATTAGAAACAGTGGCTGCTCTTTCGATTGACTCTTACAGATCAGCCAGTCTTCATATTGGTGAATAGATTAGTCCAACAGATTCTATGACTAAATATTGAAGGAGTAAGTTGAAAGATGGATAAGAATGGAATTAATGGAATGAGGATTGGCCGGAATAGAACTTGCCGCCCCGTTGTTGGGCTTCTAGCCAGTTTGCTACTACTCAAGAATACATATTACTTTTTTTGGTACATGAAACAATATGAAGGGTTTTTCATCAGACTTTTTACCACAGCATGAGAAAAAGTAAAAAAAGTAATAGAAAATAGTGGAGTATTTCAAAAAAAAAAA
>UZAF01017825.1:24793-35056 GCA_900617895.1 Haemonchus placei
GTCCTGTGGATTATCGGTCTCCTCTAGCGGGCGGCAGTGATTTATCCATTCACCCGGGTCGCAAGCCAGAGTAGTCCCCCCTAGACCACCCTAACTCGAGGAACCGGAGGCATAGCATTCTTTTCGTTCAGAGCTTTCGTGAAGCAGTCTGACCATCGTGGGCTGCCGTCCTGGTGTTCGTTTGACATCCCGAGCGGTCCAGTCAGTAACCGGTCTGGTCCAACGGTCATCGCAATATCGCATGACGTGGCCGACCCACCTGATCTTTGATTCTCAGCGTAAACAAGGGCGTCCCCGATCTTTATTCGTTGACGAAGCTCAAAGCAGTGAAAGACCATGTGAACAAAAAATCAAAGGCTCGATACTCAGCAACAAAATAACGTGTAGACGAACCCATGCTCGTACTAGACAGCACATACGTATAAGAGGCAAGAAGTGGGAGAATGCTAGTGAGATGAATCGAAACTCTACCGGGATCTACCACCCAGTAATAAGCAAATTTCAGCTAATGTTTTCTACAGTAGTCAAGCTCGCAGCAATTGGATGCAGAGGACACTGAGACACTGTTCCTGCAATTTCAAGTGGTGGCAGGATACACGGCATATCCCAAGGGATCTTGCAAGAACCAGTTGCTAACATTTCCGCGGTGTAATGTACTGGATAATACGCATTATAGGTTCTCTTCTTGTATAGGTGACGGAAGTCGGGTGCAAAAACGCATTCTCCGTTGCGACCGCACATTGGGCACGTGAAGTGGCTGTGGTAGTAGATGTCAAGTAATTGTGCTGATAAGACGAATAAAAACCTTCAGGTCATAGAAGAAGTTAGAGAACAAAGCGTAGAGGTCTCAGATAGCAGCAAAGAACAGGCAGCGTCAGGAGATCTTTAATTGGCCCAAGGGGCCGGCTGTTTTGATGTTTGTTGTGTTGCAGCTGCTTGGTTTCATGCTACTGTCAGCTAGTTGTCTCAAAAATGTCAAGTGCAAGCTGGTCTACCTCAATGCCATTATTATCATTAGCATTTTAGTATATATTGATATGTTCATATAATTATTGATACATAGTGATAATTATTATGAAAATAGAGCCTAGTAAGCGGGTCTTTACCGTATACACTCTTTGGAGATTGGATCCTTCGGGAGTGATTGTATTCACCCGAACCCAACTGAACCTTCCATCTCTGCAATGGCAAATGCTTGCTCAATGATGCTGTGATGTTGGCGAATTTCAGCCCAAGACAGGACTCAAAACAGCAGCCATAATTTTCGGGCTCCTCGCTCATATATGTAAGTCACAGTACCGAATGCCGATAATAATGAACAACCATAAACAAATACAAATAACAATAATAAAGGAGTAGTAAACTGAATAGTAATGCTCGATAACAAAATGATTGTGATAAAAATAATTAGTAATAAATAATAATAAGTAGTAATGAGTGATACCGAGTAATAATAACAATCAACAATAATATTAGTGATAATCAACCAATTATTTTCAGTCAGTTCCATTTTAATGATGGAGATTTTTGACATTTGAGTTAGGCACACCTCTGAGTGTATGAAATAATTAATTAGTTAAATAATGTTAACATGAATACGAGTGTCTTGAAATAAATGACCCTATTGAAATGTAGTTGAGGGATTTTAAAAGTTGAAAGTTATAACTTTCTGACACCTTTTCGATTGCGAATAGATTCCTTATGCACACAGGGGGTAACCGAATGTCTCAGTTGGACAAGTATAGCTATACTTACTATGTTACTATAACTGCATACCTTCGAAAGCGATGTTGTGGCTAGCGAGTGTACTATGTTTATGTGGGATCATTGGTAATCAGGGGATAAGTGTGACCAGCTAATCGCTTATTGGATACGACACACAAACAGACAGACTACGAACAAGCTCTGTTGTCTGATAAAATCGCTAACTGACATTGTGCTGGGTCTATTGATTATTTGTTTATCAAAAGATCGATCAAAGGGGTGCTATCATAAAGAAGAAGCGATTTTCGTCAACCAGACAATAGATAGGAATCTACGACGCTAGGTGACCTGGTTCTTGTAACGTGGACTGATTTTAAGGGAAATATCAAGCAGTGGTGTTGATAAGGCGGAATAAAAAATAGTTTCAAGTCAACAGTCTTGATAAAGGTCGTTGAAGGTGGTCGGAAGCAGAAATTAGAATGAAGTCTAGAACCTTCTAGCAAAAGGTTGATCGAATGTCTACGTTGGGGCCGATCTCTCTGTATGTATACTAATGGGTTCGGCCTTATGGGTGCTGTAGCTAGTAGTAAAGGGAAGTAATGGGTGTTCAGAATCAGCCGTAAGTCAAGTTTTCACAAGGTAGTTTTAGGCCCTGAAAGTGGAGGTCTACTATGAATATTTGGTATAGAATTTTAGCAAAATAGAGTTGAAATAAATAAAATGAAATAGAGATGAGAATCTTTTTATATAAAATAGAATACTTTCGAATCTGTATAGTAGGGCTTTTGATGAGCAAATTCTAACTCGTCCATTTTAAAACTTACACTTTTAAATTTATTTTTGTCATTTTCATTTATTTAGTTATTTAGTAAAGGATAAAGTCTCGGGGAACTGATCAATCCCGTCCGAGAGAGGCGCCCTGCATTCGACTTCCTTTCAAAATCGTAGAGGCGTAATGAATGCGTATGTGGCCTGTGCAATGACTTGCGGTGGCTAGCCGATGCACAAGCCAGCACCTTTATCCTCACAGATGAGTCTGGGAAACCAATTAACCTCCCGGAGGGATGGAAGGCTAGGCAGGAATCGTCCGGGATTTGAACCCCTGACCAAGTTTCTCTGAGGTGTCATTCATTCTTGCGGATCGTGAAAGCGCAATTCGGCGTCATTATCAAATTTCTTCGTTTCCAATCTCTCTGGAGAGCTTCCATATTATTTCCTGCTCCCCTGGTTAGAAAAATGGCAAGATCAAGTAGGCCTAAAGGATCGTTTCCTGTGGTTCGGAGAGTCAACCTGTTAAGATGCGCCACACATTGGTGTTCTAGCCGCAATCGTGGAAACATTTGAATACTCTTCAGCCTAAGTACTATCTACTACCTGATGGTAAGGTAGTTTTTCGGAGAAGTGCTGCTAATAGCTGTACGTATTTAAGTTGTTTTCGGGGTGTTGAGAGTAAGCGCTAGGAGGGAAAGGAAGGAAAGATAAACGCTTCTGAGAGCTAGCTTGTTCCGCTCACTAGAATATGCAAAAAAAANAAAAAAAAGAGTAATTGATGGCGTACCTGTATAAGGGAAGATCCGAGCCAACGACAAAGGGATGCCTTGAGCTGAAAAAGCCTTTATAGTTGTGAGAGACTGCATATGCATTTTGAATGGTTTGGTGCAGAAGAAAGAATGTTTGGCATGATGTTTTTCAAAGCATTAGATTCTGAAAAGCTTGGCATTGTGAAAAAGCAAAGAGAGAAGCACATGCGCCCAATGTTTACCAGTATCGCTGGTGATAAACGACAAGGTAACTTCTTCATGTTTACTTTCGAGAATCTCACGAGGTGGGAATAAGTCTAAGCCCATTAAGAGGCCCATCAATCCCATTCTTTTGTACCACATGCCCCTTTGTTGATCACTGGGATCCTTCAGTGATAAAGGTCTCTAGGACAAAAAGTTTCGAACGTCGACTTTATTGTTTTGATCCACTTCATTTTCATGTAGAATAAAGGGTTCGAACTCTTTTTTAATGCACTCCACGTTGGACTGGTGAGGAAGGTAGCATAATGTAAAGTAGCGCACTACCACACGCATAGTCCAAGGATCGAATCCTGCTTCAGTACTTGCTCAGACCAAGCAAATCTTTCATCGCTACGGGGTCTGTATATTGGTACCAAACAGGTGTTGGGAGGATAATTGCGCTTCCTTCCCCTACAAGGTCTAGCAGGGTTTTTTCTCAGCTGCTGCTCCTTTCTAAGAAATTCAAGAAAGGATGCTAGCTGGGGAAAGAATGAAGAACACCTCAGTAATCTTCGATGCCAATTTATACTCCACCAATGTACGTACGCGATTGTTTGAATTAGAGCTTGGAGTTACAGCTATCGTCACAGACTCTTCCCTAAACTGTTTACTGAAATGATCTGAATGTAGACCATGCCATTGCGCATCTGGCATGTACACATTATAGGCGAGCTTCAAAAGTTGTAAAGAATAAAGATCATTTCTAGAGAATGTTTGCATCGTGAACAAGTGAGAGCGAGGAAGTTAGGATCCAAGACAAAGGAATATTTCTGAAACATATTAGCACCCGTAAAAAAAACACCTGATCAAGGTTTTTATTGGACCTTTCATAGCCAAGGTCTGGTTGGGTTTAGAAAGTATTAAAAGCAAATATTCTGCGGAAAATTACTAGTAACGAATGTACCAAAAAACTACGAGGAGGGACTATGAAATTTGCAAGGTTTGACTTCAAAACGAAGAAATTCTGAAAGTCGAGCCTTAAGAACTAAGCAGCTTTATTCTTAAAGCGAAACACGTTTAGAGTCCTGGAATTTTTGGTTAGATTTTGACGTTCCTGGGATGCGCCCTGCACTCGGCTTTCATCGAAATCTTTGTAACGTTTTGAATGCGTATTTAGCCGATACATGAATTGAGGTGGCCAGCTGATGTTCAAGTGAGTGCTTTTATTGTCCCAGGCGAGTCCGTGCCAATCGACTGGCCCCTTAGTGATGGAAGATGTGGATGGCCTGGCCGGATACGATCCTTGGACCATGTGTGCGCCCCTTGCCACCATACCACCGTCGTCGGAGTGAAAAAGGCCTATGAACAAAATTGAGCAGATAATATGTAACTAATTCGAAATGCTTGTTGGAATTGTAGGAGGAACACATGGAGATGTTTTAGAGAAGAGAAATGAAATCGCAAACAAGCTTGCTGACACATGCAAAAAACAGTGGGCGGCTTTTTTTTTCGAGAGAGCAAAACGTGACGACATTGCGATATGGGTAAAACAGCTGCAGGGGTGACGACCTATGAACCGCGAAACGTGGGTGGTTTGTCAAGTATCCCTCCGCTCAAGCTACCCTGCCTGCTCTTAAGTAGGCTTTACCAGTATTGGGAGCTTCTTATTCGGGAAAATCTTCGCAATTTTATTCCGCACGAAGCGTAAAGTTTGTGTTGTGAGTAAGAGTTCAAACGTTCTGAATTAAAAGTATTAAATGAAGGTAGTGCATAATGTACGGGAGATCTAGAGCTTGAAAATACGTTTTCAGAAGGCTATGATATATTCGAAGCCTAGTCAATAAGAAGGAAGCTCTCGGAATAGCTAACATCTACTGAGAAAGGATGTCTATGATGGCCTCAGCTCTGGAAAGTATTTCTGATGGTGGTTTGAGGGACAAGTGAGTGCTACTCCGTGGAAACATCGATATTATAGGGGTATTACATTATTGAGTAGTATCAAAAAATGAGAGGGGCGGTGGTGTAGAGGCAAGTGAATTTCACGCAAGATGGTCGCAGGTTCGAATCCCGAATCGATATCTGCCTAGGCTAACCATACGTTCCATCACGCAGCCGGTCAGTTGGTACCAGACTTGTCCAGGAGAGTAAAAGCATCCATTTGTACATCGTTTGACCACTGCAGGTCATTGTATAGGCCACATACGCATTCAAAACGCCTCTACGATTCGGAGAAGAAGTCGAGCGCGGGGGCGCATTCTTAAGACAAGACTGATTAGCACTCAAAGACATTATATTTTTCTTCCAAAAAAGGCTGATGAGACAGCGGCTGATCCCTTTTCCTATAGAACTCTTTGATCAGCTTAACATGTCACCCACTTCCGAGGGTTGAGCTTTGGGAAGCATTTCATTTCAAATATATTCTTTCCGATCCGCCCAGAGCGGCTCTTGGTTAGTTGCCTCATCTAACTATTCAGTCCCCTACTCCCTAAGAGTTTCCGCTTACGATGAGGAAAGTCGTGGGCTAGTTCAAGATGATCTTGATAATTTTTGTCAATTCTTCATCTTTTCATCTTTATCGACCAACTGAGCACATACAGCTCCATTTTTGGACGTCTTCTGCTGTCACTGAATGTGGCTACGGATTTCTTATCAGTTTATTCGATCAAAATACAAATAATATATGAAAAATGGATTTGTAGAGGATATCAGACATCTCACACTTCTTCAGTACTTTCACGGAACACCTTTGATGAGTTGTAGTTTTCTCTAACAAGAGGAATTTCTCGGTAGTGAGGGATATATCGCACTGGTCTACGACAATTGCGTATCAGACATCCTACCGTAATCAATAATATAGAGACACATAACACCGGTATCACTATAATCAGGGTCCAAAAGATGAGTGTATAAAGTTGACTGAGCAGTACCGTAACCGCATCACCGAGTTGAGAAACCTGAAATAATGCAATATCACGTATGAAACTTTGGAACTCGGGAACTTCTCTGTTGCCCAGAGTTATATACGATTGAGACTTTTTATTATAAGGATCGTTTCCTCAAAGGTTTCGGATCTTTTAAATTTTCAATTTGTGAGTAGTTACAAAAGCTCAGACTGAAGGTACTTTCAAAATCATCCTACAATTTCTTCTTGTAGACAAAGCTTCTCATTCTCGGTAAAAATGGTCCTTGTTGGTTGGAATCCCTCAAATTAATGCTTCATAAATATTTTCAGTAGCAGAGAGGCGTCAGGAGACAGAGAGCGCAAGTCAAAAAAGTTTAGCCAGCATTTGCCTATTTCTAGTCCATTATATTAAAGGCACAGGTCACGGTAATTTTGAGGTACCCGTTTTCATTCGGAAAGCGGAAGTATGGATTGGGAATAGTTTGTAGGTAGTGAATAAAGCGAGAGAATTCGCCGATTTCGAGAAAAATACGGCTCTAGGGAAAACAGAGGTTGGACGAGATTACCATAACAGACATAACATGGTAGGGGTATTCGGACGAGATTTCAGTTGTTGCAATTGCACAAAGAGCTGACTACCTCAAGTCAGAACTGTACAGAACTGTCTTTCACTGTCGCTATAGGTCATGACAAGTTTTTTGAACTTCCTACATGGTTCCCTTGTGATCGGTGCAGCCTCTGCAATACCGGTGAAACTCGTCCACAGGATACACATGGGCCTATCTTTGATCCTTTATAACTCCCCAACTAGGCCGTTTCTTGACCTAAAAGTGCCAGATATGGCATACGCGGGGGACTAAATTCATCCTGTGGGGGAATCTCAGAGAAACTTTTATCGTGAACTGTGCCTTTGAGCTAACTTATCGGACGCCAACTAAATGCAGTTTGAGAAAGCAGATTGGTGGTGTTTTTGCATCTGGCATGATAAAAGGATAAAGGACGAAGTCTTGAGCATTAATCAATCTCTTCTGAGGGATGCGCCCTGCATTTTACTTCCATTCAAAATCGTAGTGGGGTATATTAATTAACCAACCCGAAGAGATCAAAGGCTTGGTTGATCTAAGCGGTTACCGATGCGGAACTCGAACCCGTACCCTTGCGTGTGAGATAGTGCACCTTATGCCACTAAACCACCTCTGCCTATGTGGCACAATATAAAGAAGTAATTACTAGTTTGAGAGCCAGAGAATTTTATTCTCCCTCACATAAAATTAGCACCGAAAAAGTACACCATTTCATGGTATTTTTTTAGTGTAAAGCAGTTCAGCAACTAACTTTTGTATGGAAGTTAGACAACATAAACCTAGGATATAGCTGAGCAAACGTTCAAGGAACTCACCACAATCGTCGTCCCATTGAGTGTTATTTGTATTTCAGTGATTAATTCATCAGTATGATTGGCAACGCGATCAATGGTCTGAAAATGGTTCCAGTTAAGAAACGTCTAGGAGCCGAGTTAGGCACATCTTGAGGCAATAAAAACTTCAAAGTTTGGTGTCAGAGGAGTCAAACTAAATCGTAGCCCACATACAAGGACCTACACAAGACTAGGAGAAAAGCTGGGTCACCTTTCAATTTTATTCAATTATTTTTTACAACTATGTTATTTTCACATATACTTGTTGCTCTCGCATACTTCGTTGATTTCAACTAGTTTCACTCCTCCTATTGGCGCAGAATTCTGCCAATTCTTGCTTATAAATCCTTATCTTCAAAAAATTCGCTTTTTTAACATTATTTTTTGAAATGTCAATTGTTCCGGCATGAAAATTCAGATCAGCATATTTCGAAATACTACTAGAAGTCTCAAGAACTTGTCAGTTCTGAAGCAATTCGGTTGTGGAGGTAATATGCCTTCGGAGTCAGTGAATTCCGTCTTTGGGATAAGCCCCTCCCTTTAGAAGTATAGGAACAAAAAGTCAACAAAAAAAGAGGAAATGTTCGAAAAATCAGGATGTACTCATCACTTACCCGCTGAATATCCTCAAAAACTGTACCATCAATATGAATAGACATGAGTAGTTCTAACAGGGAAGTGTTTCGTCGTCGCTTCGCTGTCAGCAATTGGGTTATGACGAGTTGTTGAATTTTATCAAGGGGTCATGCTTATCAGTTAACAGGTTGGAACGGTATTTACCTTATTTATTTACACAGGGCTCAAAAAAGACTGTATAAACAAGGGACTGAACGCTTCATCACCAGCCACTACGAATCTAACTAGTAATGAATTGATAAAACCTGACCTTATTCACTTCCATAAGAGTTGACGATACAGCAGTTCCCAATCGCAATTTTCGTGACTTCAGAAAACAGTATCGGCCTTATCACTACCCGTTGGAGCCAGCTGATATTACGTTCCGCGTTCCTCACCCCCATAAAAGATTTGGTACAAGAAAATGGCAAAAATCGAAGACGATCATTGTACTCACGGTCTAGGATCGAGTGATCCTTTCTAAGACTCTGCTTCTCAGAAATTAAGTTTTCGACAATATTTTGCTGGTTCTATTTTCAATGGAAACACGGAGGCCTCAATGCAGTGTAGTGCATTGGTTTCGAAGCAAGCCTGAAAAACCACGGAGTTGGCGGACCACAAGTTTAATCTTCGTTTTTGGCCCTTTTTCTTTGATTGGGGAGGCAGCGTTTGATTCCAGTAGACAATTATGAAGTGATTTTTGCCATAAACTTTGCCTTTGAGTTCTTCAACTTCTCTTCAACTAGCGCCTCACTATGTTAGTTTGATTTGCCAGCGTTTCCGTACGTCTCACATTTCCCAGGTGGTTTTAATCCGATCCTCTCGTAGCTCGTGGCCCTCTCAGTTTGGCTGACTAGTTATTTGATTCTGTAGTAATCTGCTAGTAGAGTTCCGTTCGCATACGGTCAGCTTAGCTGCTTAATAGTTCAATGGAAAACCTCGAAGAGCATATCAATCTTCAGAAGACGACCTAATGGAAACTTGAGTCCCACAAATGAGTCGCCCCACTTGTGACCCTTGAAATTCTCAGCAGTACTCGTGTTACACCTTGTTGCAGTTTTTGAAGCCTTTTATTGACAGTCTTCATTAAAACCATAGCAAATCACATAAGCTTTGAAATTCTAATGACTAAAGTACTTCATTTAAAAGAAAAAAGTAATTCACAATAAATGAAAGTATGATATATTACTTCATCAATCAACAAGCTCTTCGAAGTGCAATACAAGGAAAATAGAAAGAACTCTTGGAATAGGAAAGGAAAGGGCAATGAATGGTTTCATCAGTTATTGGACATCTATTCATTAGAAAGTAGTAGGAATCATGACTTCATCAACGCTTTTTCCCTCTTCAAAAGCTGTTCATATTTCACTTTCTCTTAAAACAGTAGCTTCTTTTTCTATTGGTTGAAGGAATGAAAAGTATCACTTACCCATATCTCCTGGAAAAGTACGAGCTTGCGCTGCTCTGAGCATGAGGTAATCCCCAGACGGACGTACACTGCGGTAACTGATAGGATCTAAAAATTGAAAGAAAGCTTTTCATTAGCTATTATCCCGCGAGAAAGGCACTGTTTTGACTTGATGTTTTGAATAAATATCAAAACAGACAAAAAAAAGTTAAAACAGCAGTTAACAAAACATCAAGTCAAAACAAGTACTAACATGTAAAGCTTTCAGCTTAACGGTTCAGTGCTGATTTCGGCCGACCGGCTCAACACGTTGTACGTGTGAGTGCTGATAAGCTATGGCATATAAGCCATTAAGAAGGCGAGGGCAAGCGGGGTCTCGGTAGTGTAAGGGATAAGAGCACGGTCCCCGGAAAGGACAAGTACGGGTTCGAGTCCCGTCCGAGACTGGAGTTTTGCCCACAAATCGCCAACTTTGTGAGCACTGTTTTGATTTTTC
>UZAF01017826.1:11230-33146 GCA_900617895.1 Haemonchus placei
TTACCATACATACTGCTGCTTCTTCACTCTGCGTTGTCGCCCGAAGAGAGAAAAGGTTTCAAGAATGGCTGACCATCAGTCTTAGCAACTTTTCCCAATGCTTACATCCCTTGGCTCCCTTTCGGAGTTTCTTCAACGATGGCTTTAGCTCGATTACCCTTATAACAAGCTTTCACTTTTACATTGGTAGCGATGCGCGATGGTGGAATGAAGATTCTCCTTTTTTTGGAAGTTTGGATCTCGTCTGTACAGCAAAGAATGGTAGGCAGGCTGCTGTAATAACGATAGCTCTATGCAATGCTCAGAAGCTATAATGTTAGAAGTTTGTTACTATCCACAACTTTTTGTGAAAGTGGTCTGCCTCTGATGTACTTCCTTATGTAGGTGCTACCCGCGTTCTCTTTAGAAAACGCTTCTACCTTTCATCACCGAGAACAGTGGATCGTAGATGTCTCAAAGCGTTTCATAATTAATTCGTCAGTTATGGGCATATTTCTGCTGAAGGTTGTGGTTTAACTCACAAAGATAAACATTAAACAGTTTTGTTTCAGCCGCCAATCTCTTTTATTTGTAAAGCTGTTACTTGGTGTATCGGTTTGTCGGCTTGGTTGTTTGTCGGTTTGTCGATCTGTCCGTCCGCAAAATCTTATGAGGTTCAGCGCACTCAACTCTCTTGAAGAAGCGATTCTAAGGTCCATTACGTGACACATTGAGATTCCTTAGTATTGCATCCTTTCTGAAGAGCACTATTCTGTCACTACACCCTACTTCGAATTGCCTCGACCGTCGTGACAATCCTGTAGATAACCTTTGTATTAGCTACATAAGACACCCTGTTTAAGACAAAAGTTACCGAAGGTCACGCGGGCGGATTAGGATCGCTCTTCCGATGGAGAAAGACAAAAACATCAAATGATTACATAGATATACGCCTTACGTCTAATTTTGTTCGAAATCATGTCTGCCGTGCGGACTGTTTCATTCCAAGCATTGCAATGGTATGGGTGGTTCTACAGCGACGGTTTAACGGTCCATCGATCTGTCGTCATCAATTGTCGCTTCCCTTTCTTGTGATCGCATAAATCAGGTTCGAGTGTCGTCAACCGATCAGTATCGAAACTCAGACCGCACACTGTCACTGGAACTATTCAATGATGCGATACAGTTACGGTAGAAACTGATTGCGATGTCTTAAGAATGGATTGCTGCATTGATTTGTGCGAGTATTTCTACGAGCAGGTCACGCCAGTTCAGTCAAAAGTGAAAGCTTCAAATTTACAAGGTGCTGAACAATCAAATCTCTGAACTCTGAGAGACAGCAGACAGAAGTCATGAGCTTAAGGTGGACTGAAAGGAACGGGCATGCATTAAGACACATTTCGGACCAAGTTTCAATCTTGAAACATACTATTTGGGAGGACTGGTAGCAGAAGTGTTGACACAAAGCATCAGAGGCTATAAATCGGCAAATATGCTCTGAAGGCAGCTGTCACTTTAAAAGATACATCCGTATGCTTCTAGCCGTGTTATCGTAGAAGGAGTGCTAGCTGACCATAACACGTGGTAAGATGGTGATTGTGGAGGCGATGGTAACACATACAGTAGCAATTGAAGCGTATCTCTGGGCGACAAAAGGTATCAGTGAGCATTTGTTCCTTTTGGCACTGATATCCTACAGCGATTTTTACTGTTACAGTAATTATTGTGTTATAGAAAAGTATAGTGATGTGCTCCCTCAACAGAGGGCGTAACAGAGTGAAATTTGTGCCATTATTGCTCTTTTGACTTCGATGAAGGTTTCATGTGTTGGAAAAAGTTGCATGCACTCCTGAAGTTCCTGAAGTCTCTGAAATACAGCTAGACTCTTTGATGATGACTTTGGCTTTTTTGAAATTTCCTGGCCAGAAATATCACGGAAATTCTGAAAACGTAATAATAAAACCGCTGTCTAACTCACACGGGGACAAGAGTTGCTGAATCTTTAAACATCAATTATTCAACCGTACACGGAAGTGTGAGGATAGGCAGGATTGTCTGTATCCGTCATAGATTTAAGGATGCATGAAAGCAAGGGCTTATGTAATTATCTGCTAGTTGTCGAACAGTGCTGAATGGTAAGCAAATGACTACACTTCAAGGAATGATATTAGTGTGCAGATGGTTGCCTAAACGAGGAGGTCTGAAAACCTCCCTATCATGAACTGACGAAAAGATTAGGAAAACCCCTGAAAATTAGAGGTTTGCCCTCAAAAGATTCCGAGAGTAGACGTAAGTCGTGAGCAAATTTTTCTCTTCTAATTGAAGTTACAAAAATGTCTAATCTCTCAAGAGAGACAAAGGAAATGAATATGATCTGCTCCGTTGGCAGTTGCATAATTTGTATGGATACATAAACGTATAACGGATCAGCGAAAAATGGCGAAATATCATGGCACTGGATATTATAAAAGTCTGGTTGCTACTTTTTCGACAAATCTATAAAACTCCTATGAAACTAGGTGAAACCCTGGAGTTCCTTGTACAGTCTGCAATACTTGGTCTGGAAGGTATTGTATTTGATGTACTCAGGGCAAGCAAAACCGGTTCTTCTATTTCAAAATTGCTACTGGCTGATGGTTTTTATTTGGTGGTGAGGCCTTTGTTTCACTTCCGATTTCGCTCGTTCATCTTCACCTCCCGGCGGAACACAGGCCTCAATTTCTCGGACACATCAAGGCTACGCGCCGGACAGCGGCTATGGTTTGGAACCGTCATTTGGAAGGACTGAGGACTGCGCTCATCGGCTGCCTTTGCTCACCCTTCCGGAATGGATGTCAAGCGGGTGATCCCGGAAACATAAGTCGGGCCAAGCCTTAACAATTCCTTTGCTGTAGGATTCTACCCGCTCATACTACTGTTTCACAACGCACAGCTGGTCCCTATCAAACTATGTTCTGCTGATTGGACTCCATTGAGGGTAACCTTGTTTAAAAGTCAAGAATCTGATGAATGGTATCTTGATTAAAATAGGGATAAAATGAACTCGTAGGGAATGTGGTACAAGGTTTCTCGAGATTTCCTTGATTTGCTTTTAGAGTATGTAGTTGCTACCCATAGTTGAATAGGAGAAGTCAAACGTAAAACAGTGGACCAAGTGCGTGGCTCATCCTGAAAAGATCCATGGGATACAGACTCGGAGCGTACGTTTACATATATACGCCATCGAATCTCTTAGTAGATAATTTGCATGCATTAAACTTTACTGTTCAGCTCCCCTTTGACGATGCCGACACCTATGTGCAGGTGTCTTTGGATATGTTAATCATTGCTTTCATCTCATATGTACTTCATTGCCAAACAACAAACAACGTGTCTTGGCTGTAAACCAGTTAGCGCGGATTCCTTTCAAGTTTTTCAGAAAAGTCACGGTGAATATGCCATAATAGGGTGAATATGCGTTCCGGAAGTTTCAAGCACCAGTGATACGAAATTCGTCTATCGTCTTCATTGTTGAAACTTTTTAATAGATAGAAGAACGTTGCAAAATTCAGAAAGCAGACAGAAATTCCTACATTTGACATTAATGCAAGCACTGCTCGAAAAGACGCTGCACAAAAAAAGGATTCCTTCTATTAAGCAGCTCAACTAGATTCATCTCGCCAAATTCGGTATTCGTAGTTCTCTGTCTATTTCTCCTTAGAAGATACACTATAGGCATACGACAAATGGAACTTGGCTTCAGAGTTCATCACCTTTCATCAAGCAAGTTTGGGAAGCAGCAGCGAGGATCTGCTAGAAACCCGCTCACTACTCCAGTTGCATGTTCATCCGAAGAACCACCTTAAATATGCTTCGGTCGATTCAGTCCTTCTGCCCTCTCTGTAAAGCATAGCATCGAATGAGAGATGGGTAACCGTGAGCCCCATCTTACAGGTGTACAGGAAAAGCTAAATCACGGTAATATATTGTTAGCAAAAAATTCTTAACTGCTGGAGCACTTTACGTTTCCTGACGGTTAGGGCAAAATTTTCAATTCTCTTACCTTTGCACAATGATTTTCCACTTTACCTAACCATCATTCACTCACTGTGAACTGTTCCCAAGTTTGGATGGGAATGCTCTTGAACTTCTCTTGAACTTCTTGACACAAGAACTGAGAATCACCTATGTATCGAAGGCTTTCTGGAGCTCGTTTCAATAACTATAACTTTCAGTCACTTTGAAAGAGGCAGAAGTGTATTTCTTTCCTGCTTAATCTTCATCTGCTGGAGGAATGATGGTTCGGGCTGAGTTATTTTCATATCAACTTACATGACTACCCGCTTGATAACGGCAGTTAGCTCTTACTAGTGAAAGAGTTCCCTCCGGATGCTGCAACGAGAAATAACTCCACGAGGCTGTTTTGTAAAATGAATCCTTCTGCTGTTATGATTCATGGAAACGGTTCAAGACACCGATGATGTCTTTGTTGATCCGATCTTCGCGTAACATCATGTTTCCCATTACATTTGTTAATGTTTTTTTTTGTAGTTACACCTATAGGTTCTGCCAACTACTTGCCACTTTTTTGAACAACTTGGGCTTCACATTTTTCTTGCACATGCATTTTTTCACGCAAGAAAACACCTGGCTGGCAATGCTGTCCCTGATCTTCTCGCGAACGATCTTAGCCGATTAACGCATTCAGTGGTTCCCTGTCTGTCATAGACGCAAAAGACAGGACTCGACAATGACTGGATAGATGACCTTGATTTAGCACCAATTCCACGAATCGAACCCGAAACCTCAGCTCACCGCGAAGGGCACTGGTAACACGATTATTGATGAGCTGTCATGATTTTGATTGATCACGAATTGGTATGACTGGTTCATGTTCTCCCTGGATGGTTTCTTTTCTGTTAGGCGATTTTAAGAATGAACAGGACTGGTAGGGGTGGTCGATATTATCGTTTCAGAATACATTTTTCATTTCACCTGAGTACTTCTCATGCTTGATCTGACCGTCCCCTAAGACCATCAGGGACTCTCTAGTATTCTGTTCTATAGAATTTTTGAAAATATGTAGCTGAGCGATCATGTTAGTTACATCGATTGTTTTTTGTAGAGGCAACCTACACAGAAGTCCTCAACTTGTTCGGGAAATGTCTACTTATGGGGAGCCAACTGTCAAAAATTCTTGAGGTAATGCTTCTTTCAGCCTACCCCGGGCGTCGTGTTTCCTTGGAAGTCATCAGAGCTACAAGAAAAATCGTACTGTATAGTAACACCAGTAATTAGTTTCTTTTATATAAATGTTCCGTATACACATATAATTCAGCAAAAAATGCAATCAATGAATGTGATAAATTGCTATTATATACAGGCAAAACAAAAATAACAAAACTGCTGTCATGAATAGCTTACAACCGCGATAATTACAGCGACGACGTCGACGTAAAGGATTTTGAGAGGCTGCAAGTGTGCGGACATCGATTTGATGCTCTTTTCTGGTCCAAAAAATTTGGAGTTTGGGGTCGCTTACGTCGATGGAGTACGCGTAATTGTCATATGATTAGGCAGGGCTCATTCAAGGCTACCAATATGGTTAACAATAAAATGAATTGAGCTCTTGAATCGATAAGGCTAGATACTGTGTACTCGTCGTCGTTCATATACCAATACTATCTGCTAAGAAGATATTATGAGTAAAGTCGTTAGCAGTCAGTCAACAAAGTCATGCTTGTGATCACCGGTTCACTAACAGACACAGCCATGCATATATGACCAGCTGGGAGGGGATGTAAGGATCTTGTGGGTCGAGAAGAGAGTGAGAAATGAAGCTCATTACTAAAAGACTTCCAGAAACCACATATACTTTTTCATTGTGAACTCCTCCCTTTATCAATATGGGTAAGACATTCGGAGGAGGAGTATGGGGTAAAACCTTAGCACATCGAAAGTTTTGTCAGCTGGTTCCGCCATCTCCCAAGGAAAGCCAAAGTGAAGCGTAAGTAGAAGTGGGTCGCAAATACAGTTTGTATTCAAGTGTTAAAAAGACTAGAAGTTTGCTTAACAAAGGCAATTACGAATTGATTTCTAAGGGGAAATTCAGCACCCCCTAAAGGCGGGAATCCCTTTCCCGGCGCAACCTCCGCTTTGAAGAAGACGTTTCGAAGAAATTTACTGGGGCTGGGGAAGGTTGTGAAGTTGCTTGTCATGATTTTTTTTTGGCAAAAATCCTGTTAAGCATGGTTGGTATTTTGCAGAAAAAAAACGTTTGAGTGTAGGTCACTCCGTTGAAGGTGAAATTAGTTTCAAGAGAAAGGCTTTCCCGAGCTCATTCAGGAAGCAACCTCACCCCATCTCATTTCTTTGCACTCTCAAGGCAATCTCTTTTTTCACAAAAGTATGGGAAGAAAAGAGAAGAAGGAAGCTCTCAGGGACACTCCCAAAGGTGGAATGGACAGGCCGTTCCCGAGAGGTATTCATTCGCGACGACTCACTTGATAATAGCTCTATATTGTGTGTGCAGTTCAGGTTGACCTAAGCAGAGAAAGAGCTGAGGAGCGCTCTCGCAAAACGGAAGAGGTTACATACAAAGAATAAACAGAAGGTGACACTTTTACAACAACAGATATGACATCATTCGCTGAGCTCTAAGCATAGATAAAACGTGAGTCGACCGTTTGCCTCCTGTGTGGTCCATTAATTCTCCCCTACCTATCTGTGTGAACTGACCGGGCGCAGCTAATGGCGCGAGATCGAACCGACCGCTCTCGACAAAGTTCGAAAGGTGTCTATACCACACAAGCATTATCCGCTAATTTCTTATCCTCCAATGCTACAGTAGTCGGTCGAAATTCGATTTCCGTATATGGATCATCGGGTTCGGTCACAGTTTTCGTACATGCGACAGCCACTGACGATACGGCGACGACGTCAATACACGGAAGGGTACGGTAACGTCCACGTGGTGGTGATATGTATCCTTTTTCATAGTCGATATCATCCAGATCTTTACACTTCTTCGATGGGATCACGAACACCTGAAAAGGATAGCTAGACCGGAAGCAAGCAAAAGTGTGAGATATTCTGGGAGCAAATGAGCTCATTGGTTACTCTTTTGCACGAATGAGAACCACCTGTTACCTACAGAGGAGGCGCGGCATCGAGAAGCGCAGGAGATTGCTCCTTCTGAGGGGTCTGCGTCAAGACTGGGGTGCTCTCCCTGGTCGACCTTGGAGAGGAGTTCCATCTGGGACTGATTCTTGCATAATATCCACTCTATACTTTGTGATTTACTCCTCCAAAGCCATGAGTACAGTCCCTTTCAAGGGTATTAGACAATCGCCCCAACTTTGGTACCGGGCCCGTCGACGTTTGAGACAGATGTGATCAATGCTTGAATAGAAGCCAGCTGAAACCCAACGGGACCGCAGGAAACGGATTTCATGTTTACAGGCCTTTCAAAAGGATAAAATGTCAAATGAAGTATTTCCTAACCCAGAAGGACTCCCTCGTAGCGAACGGCGAACTTGGTGAGTTACATTGGATTTTCTTCGAATCGTGTTAGGACACCGGTTAAGAATGCGTGTGAGGCCAAGGAATTTCCCCGAGTCGGCCAGATCAAAGATGGTCGACCACCCGTTGAGCAATAGTTTCAGTTAAGGGGACAATGATATATGGTATATGGTGCATGTTCAAAGAGCTGGCATACCTTGTACGCTTCATCTGACGGTGACTGACAATCCTTCAATCGTTTCGGAAGTTCATGAATTTGCCGATGTTCGTTGATGGCGTTCTGTGTGATCGGATCTTTAATCAACCGTCGCATTCGTTTGTACTTCAGGAAAAATACCACGACACATGTAGCTAGCAGTAGGATCGAAGCCATTGCTAAAAATGAATCAATTATTGATTTCCAAAAAGGTACAGTATCGATAAGTATGGATTGAGTAGAAAATCATACCCAGTAGCATGAGAATCGTAATGTGGGTGGTCTTCTCCCCGTCGTGGTTGTTTGCCAAGAAATCCTGTGTGGTGTTGGCCCGTTGCCAGAGACAATTTTCGTCAATCACCGAGCAGTCACTACCAGAAAAGCATTGCGGACAAACACAGTTGGAGCCATTCAGACATGATCCACCATTTCTGAACGGTAGAGGTAAATGATGGCTCGGCAACGGATAGGAAGACATTTGCGGTTGCCCAGGATGATGGGCGTGGTATTATTGCGATATTTCGACTGTCATGCTTAGCTTTAAACACATTATCGGATAAAATGTCACCCAATTGGCATCAGGCATATTGTCAAATGGGCAAAGGATAAGTCAATCAACACCGTTCCTGGAATGCGCACTGCATATGACTTCCACAAGTCCGACTAAGCCACACAAAAACCGGGGAAACCGGGCCCCGTTCGGTACCACAGGTGGGTTCCGTGATTTGGTGTAAATTTAAAAGGTTGTTGTGAGAAGAGTTTATGGTGGGCTACTGAAGGTGCCTAGTATGTATCTACCTGGGGAACTCTACTGGAACAGGCACAAACGGCACCAGAACGTTATAGAACGAGGGCAAATGGGGTCCCGTAGTGTAAGGGATAGAGCACTGTGCCCAGATAGCACAAGTACGGGTTCTAGTCTCTTCCGAGGCCGAGGTTTTATCCATAACTCGCCAGTCTTGTGGGTTATAAGAAGTATTATTGGTATGCACAAGTTAACAATAGCTTTGAATGGGATCGTGGTGATCGATATTGTTCTCAAACTTCCGAAAAAAATCAATATTCGATCGATAGGAAAGCTGACTCACTTGCAACTGGTGGAGGAACATGCTTCATTGATGAGAGCTTTCCTTTTTTCGCAATATCTTCCCTCGAAACCTTCGGTACATTCACATCTACCCAGCTTCGTGTCGGCAGTTGTACAGAGTCCACCTGAAAAGGGCGAAATTGAGAGACAGAGAGATGAAACTCAAAACTATCATCAAATGTCCGCGCTAGCCGAAGCCCATTCTATTCAAGGATAATGACCTCGGCTGCCAGTGGAGTATACCCACCAACAAGTGCACGCCCTCCTCTTCACCAGCAAACCATCAGTTTTCTAATTTCCGTGTACTGTAACCCGATTCTAGTTCACATTCAATGTAGACAGTGATTAGCATTACAATACGTGGACTGTGACACGTGGTAGCAACACTGCACTACGCGTCTCGTCTCACACTATGGCCAGATGGTTAGCGCTCACAAGAGGTACGGTAGCCGCGCCCAGAAACTCGTTTTTTTCTTGGATGACAGGGTTCTTTCTGGAACTTCTTCCGACACTTTATATGGCTATGGTAGTTGTGCGACCGAAGAATTGCTAGGGTCCAGCTCAACCAAATTGTCCCCTTCAAACGCTGTCCATAGGAATCACAGATGAAGAAAGATAAGGTCAAGTTGCAGAAAGGTCAATCTAAGTTAGTGACAACAAGCCAGTTGAAGAGTTTTTTCAACTGAAGTGGTCAGTTTGATTCAGCGACCCCAGCAGAAGCCCTTCCTGTTTTTCCAAAGTAATCGTCCACGTGAATTGTCCTTCCCTGTCCCCTGACCCAATGACCAACCAATACAATGACATAGAGAAGCAAGTGATGGAATTGAAAGGCTAGTCCCTTCGTGAAGGTTGAAAAGTAAAAGAAAGTAGTTTAAGATTAGGATGCCTCCAGTATTTTTTTGGTTATTGATGGGTTTCAATAGCTGCTCGAATAAGGTCATTCGAATTAACTCAGCACCCAGTTTCTTGCCAACCGATTACCAAGATTTATCCTCCAACTGATATATCATACTGAGTATGGCTGGCTGTACATCAACGGTCAGGATCATGTACGACGATTTGGAAGTTACTGAAGTTAGGGAATCATACAAACTAACCATTGCGGCAAATCCCATGATGCTGACAGATGCTAGGCACAGCGATCTCACACGTTGTACCGACGTAACCTTCAGGACAACGGCAGGTGAAATCACTTTGGACACCTCCATTCGTGCAGACTCCTCCATTTTTACACGGATCATGTCGAGTACAATACTCAAGATCTAAACCAGTACATATTGGACAATTTCCTACTTATTGGGCATGAACTTCCAGAAACAAAAAAGGTTTTAAACTCTGGGCGAAAAATGACTTTACTTTCCATTCATAACACTTTTAGCTCTTCTAAACCATTTTTACGAAAGCATTTGTGTGTTTGGAGAAACCAGAATCAGTGAAGCCGTACCTCTCTCGCAGAAGATACCACCCCAACCGGGCTCACAAGCGCAGGTGAACGGCTGATTGTCACGACATTTGCCATGGCGGCAGGCCTCACTACGACGACACTGAATTGATGCATTACAGAAGATGTTTTGGTTTGGAATTAGGTAATTTGGCACGATGGTTCAACTGACCTCCTTGCAATTTGGTCCAAAGAACCCGTGATCACATTCACATCTGCCCGGCTCCACACAGCGTCCGTACTGACAGCCGTCTTGGCATATGGCTGAAAAAGAAACGGCTTTGAAAGTGCATGCTAAAGTAGATCCCGAATATATAATTGGTGAAGTTTGTGAGTGTGGAAGACCTATTGACACCCTAGAAAAACCAAAGGTGGAATGTGTTACATAGTCACACATTATTCGCCTTTAGCCAATCTTTCGTACTAGCCAAACCGAAGTTTGCCCAAAAAGCGCAAAATAAATGAGTTAATTCAGAATGAGGTCGATTTGTTACCTTGCTTTACTAATGAGAACCTACTATTAGTTCACAAAAGTTCACTTTAACACGTATGTAACACTAGAACTGGCTATTCCACTGACAGCAATATGAGTTCTGAGATTCACTTGATGTTTGAAAGAAAACCACCGTAATGTACGTGACATGTGCTCTCATACTAAAAAGAAGGACTTTTTGAAATGAGCATCAGTGCTAGATAGCAGAATTAGGTACCCAGGTTATAAAGGCCTGCACATTTATGAAAAAAACCATAGGAAGTCATTGAAAATGAAAAAAAAACTTTCGAAGTAGCGAACCCAATTTCAATATTAATTTCGTAGCCAATTTTCAATTCATGAGCCAGAGAGAGAGGATTTTAGGGGAATCTTGTACTTTCACACGGTCACTGATCTAATACCCCCTCTTCTTAGCCATGTGGCCTCTGATCCACCGACGTGGGCTAATTGGTAACAGATCACTTTGGGAAAAGGCAATCACTGAGTGGAATACCAGCCACAGCTCAGAAACCTGTTATATAGTTACACTGATTATCAAGAATTGTTAGCTGGCGCCAAGCGTAGCTCACTCAATTTGAATGATTCACTCCAAATTTCGGAATTCCAATCCTTACCACTGGCTTTGAAATGTGAGCTCCCTGCAATATCCTTCCTAACAATATCTATATTGAAACCTTTCGAAAGGTTCTTTGCAAAGTTGTTAAAGTCTTCGAAGTTAAGTTGGTTGAAGGTTTCTGCCACGGCTTCCAGAAGTAGTGAGAACTGCGTTCAGAGGAATCCTACAACTAGCCCATGTTCTGGGTTGAGCACATTCCCTTTTGTCGGTAAAACCCTTTTCGTCAGCTGAAGAAAGGTCTTGTTTTTCGTCGAATTGAGAGCAGCGCGATTCCATTGACACTGAAAGGTCCGGTGGTAGAAGCGGCGGCGACACCTGTGAAACCGGCGGCGCTTCGCGCGACAAACTGAAGCAGCTGCTGAAAATGGGGCCCCGGCTGGTGCATGCGATAAATGAGAGGCGGAAAGAGACCGGTGATTACGCGGACATACGTTGGACAACCTGTTCCTCTCGAATAACCCCCTGTCCTCATGCTCCAAAAGGAATCTCTATCCTACCCGAGTTCCTAATGATTCAGATGACTAACTCATCTTTGGTGACCGAATAGGGCCAATTAGTTTTACACACCGGTGAACCCGAATAATCATGCACGCAGTGGGAAAGAGGGCGTGTGCTATACTACATCCAGCCCTTGGCTAGCAACTGTTCCCGTCATATTTACCACTGCCTCATAAACCGTAAAAGTCTGCGGAAGTACGATGAAACGTATGCTAATTTACGATGGACACGTGTCTTAAGGTCACTGCCTGCACATGTGCACCACCAGGACAGCATAATCCTTGTGGTCATCCCTATGAAGCGAATCTCAAGTGGCAGAGGAAAATCCTTGCAAAATGCTGAGGCGTTTGAAGGAACCCACTAGGTCCTTGTTTCACACCGTCTCTTCCGAGCTTTCGAAAGCGTTCAAAAGGCTTCGAAGACGCCACCCAACCAGGGAGCAAAGCTCAAAATCAAAATCTCGGATTCGCTGCCATTCAAAATAGGCTCTAATAGCTTTCCACGGTTCTGAGGTTGATTTGTGTCGACTCGTGAAAGCACTAGTGACTTACGTTGATCACACTGTTCGCTCGACCACCCCTCTCGACAGATTCGCTTTCCTTCACTGTCGCATGTGTAACTGACCGAAGCTTTGCAGTAACGTTGGCATCCAATACCGTAGTACGATCTGAAAAACTTTATTTTAGGTCAGGTTTAGGAATAGATAGAGAAAAAAGTTCACTGACGGATGACATGTTGACCGAAAGGCAATGTCGAGAAACTCCGACGATCCTTGTGCTGGTGTGAATTCGGAGCCGACGGCAAAACGCTCCTTGGAGGTGTAGTTATGTAGTGCTACTGAAAAATCAGTAATTTCCAGTGAATTCACTCATACTGCTGCATTTTTAGAGCTTTGAATTGGTAAACAGATTTTTTTCAAAAATTTAAAGATTGAAATAAATGGCGACAGATAGCCGGTAAAGAATTGGCACATGGAAGACTACTGAACTGGTCGCCTGCCACTGTCATTTCAAAATATTCCAGAAGTACCTCGAAGTTACAGGAACATAGACCCTCCCACTCCCAGTTGGCACACGCAGTAGCCACGCGTTTTTCCTCGTAATGACCATGGCCCGTATTTGGCGCACGCCAATATTTACTCACAGTGATAATCCATGTTTGGAACAAATTCTTCTGATAAGAACTGGAGACGTCATTGATTGATAACCCAGCCGGATCAACTGTTCCTACCGTATGCATTGAGGCCTTCGTTCCGTTCCTACGGGCGGCTTTCAAGTTTCCTTCTGCTTGGGATAATACTGTCTCCAATTACCAAAGGGTAGGATTGGCTTCTGTATCTAAGAAAGCTGTTCAAATTGACAAATTGAGATCCTCGGATTCCGAATGAGCTCCTGGACAATTACAGAGCGCTTTAGCCTACCACGGAAATGTCGTAAAACCATGCAGCAGCAGGTGGTTTACCTTCACCAAAACGATATTGTCGTCATAAAGTACAGATGGAGACGTTATCTAACAATCTATGTTGACACCTTAGCAAACGGATGAGCCTTTAATAATGCCGATGGCAAGTAGCCAACAAAAATCTCACTGAGGAGATGACTATTTACGGTCCTAGCTCAAACGAGGTACGGCAAGTACCATGACGGCAAATGGCTATGAATCTGTGGATGAGAAATATTTAGTTGATCACAAAGTTGTTCGAAGTGGAACTCCTTTTCAAGGAGAGGAGGATTCCATGGTTCCCACCAGGATAATGGTAATGAGAGGAAAGTGAAGATCGGCACATGCATAAAACAACTTCTTGAAAGCCACCAGACTTTCCAGGGTGTCTAAAAAACAAAACTGTTACCAGTGATTGATTCTCGGTGTTCGACAGACCTTGGTATACAGTTCAGCCCTAACTCGTATCAAATGGAAGCAGTCTTTTACCACAAGAAAAATCCCCTTCGAATTCATACAATGCATTAATCAAGTTGTATAGAACCAGCATCCTTCCCTCCGCACTACCCCCACATTTCCCCATCTCTCCACCCCTCCCCAGAACAAGCTGTCTAACTAGGTATGCCAGAGTAGGGCAGAAAAGTTCGTGACAAGAGGACTTGCCAGAAGATATTGTGGAATATCAAACTGCATGAATTGCTTCTTGCACCAAAAAGGCGTATTGGTGCAATACACAATACTACTTATGCAACTACAAAAATACTTGACCGATAGGTACTCGTCGAAAGTAATTCCGAAAGTTCGAGAGAGAGCACTAACAAAAACAAAAGCAAAACTCACTCCGTTGAGTGTCGAAAACCTCGGCGGAGAGAATGAACGTCTCCTGAAAGCGAAACTTTATACTTTCCCAGACAGAATGTTTTTTTTTCAGATAGAACAATGGGCATGGTAGCCAGCTCCACCTTTTTTCGGGATTTCTCACCGGGAATGGGAAATAAAACGGCGTGCTGACAATTCGTTGCTTTTGCGATTGAAGTTGGATGAGCTGTGATTCGAGCAGGCAACTGTCAAGCGGTTGAGCATGAGGCTTCTTCACACAAAGCTTTACATAACATGATCGTGACGCGATGAGCCGAACTTCCAAGGAGCCTGAGCTGAACGCCTGGAAAAGAGGTGTTGTCCATTAAATACATGGGCGGCCTCCAAGGAGCTCATGTAAAAATCAACTGCCACAATGAAAAAATATCGATCAAAACAAAAATTGCTTACTGTTTCCTGGGTGACCTAATTTATTTCTTAAAAGATTTCCAAATTCTCGAATATTTTGAAAATGAGCCCTACTTACCCAATGCAGAAGGCCAACTAGTGACAGAATCAGTAGAAAAGTCGAAGAATGCATGGTAGTTAGCATACACGACGAATGTACATGCAGAATCTAACCTGAAAGTGGGACCCAAATCAATAACGTAGAGAGATCGAAGATGGAGGCAGATCAAGAATGAAAAGACTGAGTCAAGAATTTGAGTGGGAGACAACCTCTGCGCTTGACCGAAATCGGACTGAGACCCACGAAGAGGGCGAAGTAGCTGGAATAGGCGGCAGAGGTGGTGGCACCGCCCCATCCGTCCGTCACCTACTGCGCGCTCTTTTCGCCCTTCACCCGCCCTATACCTCCAGCGGTGAGCCCAAAAACACCTTCAAGGTGGTCTGAATGCTCTACATTCACAGTGATAGACGAACGTGGTTTAAGTAGAAAGCTGCCCCAGGCATGCTACTCGGTAGAGGAGAGAGTTTCGAGATGGAGAAAGTCAATACGAGAAATCTCAATTGAGGAGAACTCATTTCTTCCGAAGAGGACTGGTAGGAGAGCCGATCGAGTGGCAGTTGAAGAATTTTTTAAGGTCATGGAAAATTTGATTTCATCAAAATGAACTCTTCAGAAAGGCGCTCACGCATTCAACTTATTCTCTTGATAAAAGGAAATCTAGGTGAATAGCCACCGTAGGCTCTCGCGTGGAGCAAAATACCCGCTTAGTTCGCACTGCTCTTCCTTTCGCATCAGTAAAATGACTTTTGAAGACAGATACAATTTACTTCCTCAAGGAATCAAAGCAAAGTCGTGATAAGTGCATCCTGAACCTTCTCGTGATATTTTCCTGTAGGGAACTGGGGAGCGTAAACAGTCCGACAAACAAAACAGATGTAAGAATTTATTGAGTGAATGGAAAAAATGTATGGAGTTTGGATGTCCCATGAGTAGAGCCGGCCAATACCTAAGGGACCAGAACCAAGAATTATTCGAGCAGGTGCGACAAGTAGCGTAGGACGTAGGGCTCTGTCGGTGGTTCAATTTTACCCAACTGCTCAACCTGTTCAGCATCATCTTCTTCTCCCTTACGTTTTCTGCACCGTCGCAGTGATCACTGTTCCTGTCAGCCGTCTCCACTTCCTTATATCTACACCAATTTAGTTTTGCAAGACCTTCTTATTTACTTCCCATCACCTCCTCTTTGGGGCACCCCTTGGTTGCTCCCACTCGGGCTTTGAATCACATTGCCTCCTTCACCAAATGATCCTGTGGTCTTGTCAGTATGTGTGGGTCCCATAGCAGAGGATACTTCCTCGTCTTCAACTGGAAGAGACTGTTCACATGACAGCTCCAACGCCCGTTTCTGACCTGATCTGATGGCGTCCTATCACGTGCCCATCTAAGCATCCTCGTTTCGGCGGAATAAAAATTGCTTCTATGAATGTCACTGAAGGGCCAGCAGTCGCTGCCGTAAAGCAATGAGGGCCTCACCACTGTTCGGTACACCTTTCCTTTGAGCTTCTTGGAGCACCGTCGTTCCTTCAGTATACTAATGAAATCATCCCACCTCATCCATGCCGCATCTATTCGAGCCTCTACAGCCTGGTCTACGCTCAACCTGCTCATCTACATGGTTCATGATCAGGAGAAAGAATGAAACTACAGGCTTCAACGCTTCGGTCACTATAGAGAGCCGGACTTGCTATAAAACGCTGATATGATCAAAAGGGCCGGATTGATTTCAAAAGAATCGGCCTGTGCTGAGACCGACGTTTTTTTTGTTTTTTTCGTTTCCATTCAATACCCTTACAGGTAACGGCACTGGTATGTACGGCGAAAAGATTATGCAGGCACGAACTCCAGATTGCGCAAATCGCAGAATTGATTCGTTCTTTTTGACACTTAACAGTTGGTTCCAAAACATCACAAGCTTTCATACCAACTACTAAGCGTCAGATGGAAATAGAAAAACTTTGAGTGTAGGAGGAGCTCCTCGGGTGCTTCTACAACTCCGGTATTTTGTGTTGTACGTGGACCTATGTCTTTCTCTATCTGCCTCTCTCTTGTTCCTCGGCAAGGGACCATGAGAGAAACGTTCTTTTACGGATTGAAAAGTCTTGCCGCTAACGAGATTGAACTCCCAAGGTATCACAGTACACCTCATTTATCTTCAGCTGACACTGATACGCGCTCGTGAGTGTCACCGAAGGCAATCCTCATCGCAGCTTTGCGGCATCACCGCTTGACGCCCGGAACGATACCGCCGGATCATGCGGCTCTACTCTGTCGCCAGTCGATGGTGCCGTAGGACACTCTAGCAAGGTGCTCGAATTCACACGCAAGGTACTTTTGAAATTCGACGTTCGCCTTTGTTACACCTAGCAGAAAGGTATTACTGCGGATAGATTGACTTCTTTGTCAGGGCCTGTTGGTCTGTTTCAAACCCGTAGAAACCACTTTCTAAGACTTGACCAATGTAACCTTCCAAGGAGAGTGAGGTAATTGAATGGTTGAATGGTGTTGCGCGAAGGTTCTCGTGGTACCTGCTAGTACATTCACCCATATGGGGTGACGTAACTACGTGTTCAATAAAAAGAGTTATAGCTTGGTGCTCCGTGAGTCAACCACGCTATCTTAAGTGGAATCGACGCCGATCACAGGCGGCGATTGTGTATTCATATGAAAACAGCATTCTACGAAGAAAAAATGCCTGCGTGGACAGTTGACATCGTTCAAAATCAACAATTAATTGCTTAGATGTCGGTCGACAACATGGTAGTGATATAGCGCATGATGCAGCACTTGAAAAGCAGGGTACGATCATTACTATCATTGGCCATTTTCGTTTCTTTGTAATAATGCGAAAAGAATCTTTAAAAGCGATTATAGTGCGGCAACTAGCTTTTAGGAGTGTGTGAGGGTGGACAGTGAATTCTGGGAGGGAAATTATATGGATGAAACTTGACAATATGCTTTGATAGGGATTTCCTTCAGCAGCGGAGCTCGTACGATAGCGTTCTCGCATAAAACCCGACCAGTCAGCCGAACTGTAATGACTGCACCTACCTTAGCAGATCTACATTAACCTTTGCGTGAACTGCCTTTTCTGGTTAGTCTCCAAAACTGTATATCAGACGATTTTTGAGTTCCTCCTTCAAGTTGAGCCCTTTAATAATCAGTGTGCAGCAGAGAGCTTAAGCTATCAGGTTACTATTCAGTCGGTGGTCATTACGCTGCTTTGGAAAGTAACCTCCTTTTCATCTAGTATCAATCCAGTGGTTCGTCTAAGTGAGGGGCGAAACGAACCAACTACCGGAATCCTTTGGAATCACAATTAAAGTAGCTTTTTTTCATTAATCACTACAGTACCACTATTGAGAGGAATTAATCTAATTTAATTAGTGTATCTCATCCATAGGCTAGTCACACCCCTTAATTCTTCATCATATTGGCAGAGATCGCAATCAGTGGTCCTGTTAAATAGGTTCTGGGATAGCTTCGGGAAAGACTAGGCGTGACCTAATACGGCATAACGAGGGTCAGTGGTGGGATTTGGTAGATGGGTAAAACTGACCTTAGATTAACCAGCAATTACGGACCTGCTAACATCCATGGCCAATTTTGTTGGGATTAGGCCTTATCCTATATTGTAAACAAATGAAGATTATGGTTAACTTGAGTGATTGGCGGAATAGCCTTCGCTGAATCAAAAAGGACTTCACAGAATCGTAGTTTCATCTCTTCGAGAATGACTAGAAAGGGAAAATGAAGGCTTTAGAAGTCTGCATGGGCTCTCTTAAGCCACAAGCATTAGAAAAACAGCTCTTGAATATGCCAGGAGAAAAGGTGTTCGTGGGAGATGTCAAAATTCGGATGAGCTTCTGGAGATTATCTTGCGAGGGCAGGTTGACGGGAAGTGAGAATGGTTGCGATTAGGATAGGAGTAAGAAGAGGGAAAGAAGTTGGAAGGCAGCAAAAGAAAATGTCTGAAGAGCAATCAATCGCCTGGGAATTACTGGAACTGTAATAACGCTAATCGTTCGGTGACGATATGGGAATGGAACGAAGGCGTGAGTCCCAGTAAAGCGTGGGGAATAGATGTGTAATATTATGAGAGAGGATGTCTTTTCTTCCTTGAAGCCTATCATGTCAAGCAAGAGCTGTTGGCGCATGACATTGTTTGCGGATTTCTTAGAATCTGAGGCTGATAGAACAGTAAATTTCTCTTCCTAACACAAAAACCATGCCATCCTTGCTTAGCACTAGTCCAGGTAGGTGTAACAGAGGTCAGTACATAGTCAAGCTGGCTAATATAACTGGAAATACATAGCAGGCAGTTACAGTGAAAGTTACCCTTCCTTCAGCTTCTTTCCTTTTAAAGTTTTTTTTTCAATTGAGCGATGTTTCAAAAATGCTCGTACTCAATAAGAAAGCGTAAGAATATGAAAAAGTAAAACCGTCTCATCACCAGCTTCTGATAGGCGGTTTCCTAGAGCTAATTCTTGCTTCACTTTTAAGGCTTCCGGATAGACTGGTGGCCGTGTTCGATGGTTTATCCGACTCTATGAACTAACTGTTCCCTAATTAGACCCTACTTGCCTTCGGATGTCTTCTAGTTACTTTAAGTTTAACAAATATTACTCAACAAATGTTCATTGGTATGTTCAATCTTGGATTGAGCGTCTGGAAAAGAACCTTTCTCCCCAGGGTTGCTTCCCTCACCTCCCATTGTCGCATGCCACTCTTTTGACGAGCCAGGTTTTTTTATGATCCACAGTTGAACACTTAGTTTTACAGTTGTCAACCGAGAGTGAGAATAAAGAATATCAATTATTGAACCAGAAATCCTGGCCGAACTGTTCAAAAGCATGAAAGGCTGAGCACTTTCATAACGGATTAATGAAGAAGAAAATAGTTCAAGAGCTTTTTTTGACCTCTAGAATTTTGAACAATGCAAGAGTTTAATCAGATGAGATCATTGGTGATTCAAAAATTTGTTAATGAGATCTTTCTCTATGGGAAATGAGCCAGCAAAAGAGCCCAGTTTTCTCTAGAAGCAGACCTCAGATACCTACAAGATGGGCTAGCAATTCACTAAGAAAACGTATTGTCACCAGACACCCGATAGGATTATAAGTTGCGCAATGGGGGCGGCTTAATTGGCTTAGAACTTTTGTGATGAACAGCGAACTCAGTGCATCACAACCACCTGCGTACTCAATTATATTTATGTAATAGGTCCCCAGAAGATGGACAGGAAATCGGTCACACGGCCTGTGGTTGGTTTTTAAGTCCTAAGTGAAAGGGAATAGGACGTAACCAGTCGAATTTCGTTTTCCTGCATGGTCAGTTCCGATCCTTTTTCGTTCGAGTTTCAGTATTTGTATGATGTTGAAAAGTCACTTCAAAGGGATCGCCCAGGAAGTTAATACGAATTAATCTGCCCGCATTGGCTCCCTCGCTGAGGGGTCTCTGTTGGCGGTCGAAAAGTTGCGACGCTCTTGATGGTAGACGCAAAGGGATGCTAGTTTCCGGAGGATACCGCGGTAGGTACTCAACATGAGGTTCCGAATCAAGTGGATGAGTTACTGCTCGTTGATAAGACTTCCGACAAGGCCTTCGATTCAATGGTCATCGATATGCTTTCTCGGCTAGCCTTTTCTTACATGATGACTTACCCTTCTGAGGTCAGCGCCCACCTATACTCAGTGATGCCAATGAAAGAAACAAAAATATTCTGCTGTTCACTTGAGCTCTTTAACGTGATCTTTTTCACGTGACGGATCAACAAAAATTTAATAGTCAGAAGAATTCTTTTTTGAGCTCAGTTATGCTAGTAACAGAGGTACGGGAGCTTGCTGTCTCTCGTCACATCTAAAGCAGGGACAGTCCAACTTCTGAGATATCACGGGAATTCTCATGTTGGGCTTGGATGGAATCTTTTGAATCTTCTGATGCTGTAACCATTGTGATGTTATGTATTACTCATATGTGTCCGTGGTGAACAGGAGATGAAACTTGGCAGGGATTTCACCCCTTCAACTTCTCCTCATTCATGGGATTCGTTGAAGCATTTACGTGTAACTTTCCCTGATATTTATTCGTTTTTTCAAAAGGCAGGACAACTGCTAACTGATAAAAAAATGAATGAAGGGGCAGTTTGGCTTTGTGTTTATCAGTCCAGTTTGTTGGACGTACTTGAATTCCAACTGAAAACATAGCGGCACTTGAAAGCTAATTCGGCTTCTACAGTGACTTCTAGGGCTAACCGACGCACTTTGTCCTCTAAGACAAAGCACCAACTCACAGACCTTCAAGACATGGAGAACTTTGTCAGTCGAAGCGGGCATGGTCCCGAACTCAAAGAACCATGCATATTGTAACAGCTCCACTTTAGAACTTTCTTACCTTTGACCGCTGACGGATTGTTTCCATTTTTTGGGTTTTCATAGGTGCCGTATCAAAAAATCGTCTACATGTGAAAGGACACAAAGAACTCCCGACGGAATGATTGGGCAGTGCTTNTAACCGACGCACTTTGTCCTCTAAGACAAAGCACCAACTCACAGACCTTCAAGACATGGAGAACTTTGTCAGTCGAAGCGGGCATGGTCCCGAATTCAGAGAACCATGCATATTGTAACAGCTCCACTTTAGAACTTTCTTACCTTTGACCGCTGACGCACTGTTTCCATTTTTTGGATTTTCATAGGTGCCATATCAAAAAATCGTCTACATGTAAAAGGACACAAAGAACTCCCGACGGAATGATTGGGCAGTGCTTCAAAGTATCCATTACAAGTCAATATTGCCTGGCAAAATAGTATTGTCATCATATGCACAGCAGCACACTCTAATGTACCGCAACTTTCAATCCTTTCCCAGACAGACCACTGAAAACCATATTGTGATTTAATCAAATCATATGGGACGAGCTGGAAGAGCGAAAGCACCAAGGTGAATATCCAACCTTACAGCCTTCTTTGAGCCAATGTATAGGCCTGGAAGGGCATAGGTAAGTATACAGCTAAGCCAAATGGAGCAAGTTGACAGCTTGTCCGAGAGGAATGATCAATCGAGACTTCTTTACTAACACGCTTGATCCACGATACCGCCATGAAACCAACTACGGTACTCCAACACATATGTTTTCTTTGTCGACTTACTGGCTTATCTATTGACAAGGCGCCTTATACAACAGTCGGAACATCAAGTACTATTTGGAGAGCTCTTCAGATGTGACGGCGATGTTATCCATGACATGCCGGAGACTAATTGACACCTCCTCAATCAGTCCTTCAATGGTTGTCCTTACGCCATTCATGGAGCCGACATAAGTGACCCGACCACCACAGCT
>UZAF01017827.1:5390-31726 GCA_900617895.1 Haemonchus placei
GGAATCACGCGTACAGTTCAAAACATCCATTTGACATTTTCTTTAACTCCGTCTCCATTTGAATAAGTGATAGAACTCCATAACAAAAAATACTTTTTGAAGTCCGCGAAATACTCTATTCAGGGACATATTCAGGCAAAACAGTTGGAAGCGCGACAGCTTGAACAGCAACGACAGGAACAGAGGTGAGTTAGCATTTGAGATGATTTGTTTGATATTGAAAGAGATTTGACTTTCTCTTTCCTGCAATGTACTTTACAGACTCCAACAAGAAAAACAGCGACAAATTGATGCTGCAAGGAAGCAGTTGCAGGAACAAATTAAACACCACGATATAACTGCTGCAAATATCGATAAGAACACGATAGCTATGGTGGTTAGTTGATTTTTGAATTTTGCTCATAAATTAATATACCTCCAATTATTTTCTCCCCTCAGCATCGAGTGGGAGAGATCAACCAATCGCTTCAAACAGCATCATTAACACAGCTGCAACGTCAACAACTTTTATTGGAGTATAGCAGCCAATCAGCCAAGTGTTCTAGTGTAAGTTTTCGATCGTTAAATTGGCATCATTTGACATTCACAGATATAATTTCCTCTCAATGTAAATGCTTGTGCAGCTTCAAACAATGGCGCAGAACCATCGACTGCAGAGGACACAGCTACAAAATCAGCTTGATGCTTTGAATGCCGGCAGTGGGTCAGCAGCTGCCGTTGCGTCAATGTCGTTGTCGGCATCCCCGATGGTGATGAGAACTCATGACCCATCCATGTTACTGGATGACGAACAGCGTCTCAGAGAAGAAATTGAAAAGGTAATCTGGCATGGGATGTTGACTGAAGTCTCATCTATTAATGTTTTTAGATAGACGAGGATATCAGAGGAATGGAGAAACAAGTACGAAGATTAGAGGAAGAGGAGCGAACGTATCAGAAAAAGAAAATCGTTAGTTTTTTGCTCTGATTTGCTCGTTTGTGGTAATTCTTAGAATTTCCGAACAATTTGCAATCAGATATAAATTTCCTATGTAAAATGACCAAATAGTCAGAACTCTGCTACTAAAAAATAGGCTGTCTGAGGGGAAATCGGCAGAATCTTTGGATCTGATGTGGTATCAGCAACTAGGAGTTACACCGGAGTCTTAGTCAATGCTCCGCTTTTTTTTCTAATAAACGGGGCTTCAACGAAATTATGCAAGTAACTCGATGGAAGCACCGGAATAATGACAGCATTGAAACTGCAAGCCAAAAGAACTGTTCATTCAGCAAGCGGAACAAATGATCACGTCAGCTTTCCGAATAAACTCAACAATGCAAGACTTCCAAGCCAAACAAGAACTCAAAGAGGTGAGTTTTTGCGAAAAGAGGGTATATACAGCCTTTTAATGTCCTGGTGCAAATAGAAAAGACTGTAAAATATCGATCGTTTCAGGCCCAAGATAATATGCGCGTTGTTGAACATTCGCGGCTCACCTTTCAGAAAAAGCTTGACAATCTGCGTGAGAAGTATGTTTTTGAAGAATACTGTTGCTTTCGATCAAGTCGATTGATTGCACATTTCAGCCGCGAGCTCCTGATGAGGCAACAGCGAATGCTGTTAAATAGTGGCGGCAGTAGCGGCGTGATCGTTGGTGGTTCTGGTAGTATTAGTAAAGGAGTTGTAAAAGATTTCGGTCAACCGCAACAACAACAGCAAGCGGTCAAGCCTGTACAGGTATGACCGCTTATACAAAGTGACATGAATTCCTATTAATCTCCGCTTGTTTTTAAGCCACCAACAACAATATCGTTAGCAGCACAAGCTCAGGCTCAGCAATTCCATCTGCAAATGCAACAACAACAACATAAGAATCTCATTGGCATTCGCCAACCAACCGCCGATTCAAAACCTGTGAGCTTTTTGAAAGTTTTTTGAAATAATAGTATCAATTTTTCAAATTTACAGCCAACAAGTGCTCACTCTCCTTGGCCTGGAACTTCAACGAATAAGGATAGGGATAGCTCTCCATGGTCTGATAACAAGCGAAACTTCAACAATGTGATGGATAGAGTGGGNNCGCTTGATAAATAATTTCAGGTTGTCCATGAGGAGGTTACCAACAGCCATGCAGCGGCTCAAGCAGCTCATGCAGCTACACACTCTTCGGTTGCCCCTCCCGAAATTCGCAGGAAATCTGGTTCGCATTTCTTCCGATACTACTGTCAATTTCTTTTCGTCAGGCTCAAATATTGAGAGTACACCATTTGATCTTTATTATTAATTTGCCCACTTATTTTTCAAATTTTAAGTAAGGGTGTGAGTCGGTTTATGTGGATGATTTCTGAATATGCAAAAATATTTGAGATTTGCTTCATGAGAAGGTAAAAAAGTAGTAATTTGCCCTCTCTATTGAGATTTTCACTAATGAAGCGGCTGTGAAAAAGAAATGTCCTAGCCGGTTCAGGTGAGACTCGATTCGAGTTTCGTTCCCCTGTGTTCTTCTGACCATTGATGGCGTACTTCCCACCTTACCTTTATGCTCAAACAGTAAAAATCCGTTCATGACTACATGGATAGTCAAGGATGGCTCTTAGAATTGTTTTGCTCTAAAGCCCTAAAACTCTAAAGCCGGCTGGTTGTTGCTTTTACTTTTTTTTGCTTTTACTACCAAATTTACGCTTCTCTATTCTAATACTTCTTAGCACACACGCCAAGTGCATAAACAATTTCAGGTCTCGAAATGTTGAATATCCCACCAGTGTCTGTGGCTCGTCACCCCCAAAGACGACCTACGAGTCCGACTTCAGGAGCAGTTGGTATTCAACGACCGGCAATGGTGAATTTATAGGATCTGAGTTTGAATACTAGTGCTTCATAATTTGTGCTAATCTCCTTCTCATCTCAGAATCGGGCGGCACGATCTATTATGGGTGGAGTACCTTCGTATGGTGCTCTTGTCGTCAATACTTCCCATGGCGCTACTGGTTCACCCCAAATGAGCTCGCAACATGTATTGATTTATATACTGCATTCTGAAGATTCCTCTACTTCATACACCTCTCTTCAGATGTCTCCCTCAGTGTCAGCGTCGTCATCGACAGCGACGAACGTCTATGCCCACTTCCAGCAGTCACTGAACGCATGTTCCCCTGCCAGCCAGCTCAACAAAACGCAACCGTTGGCCTCACCTGCAATGTGTGCCCCGAAGACAGAGGTACTCTACGGCCAATATTTCTCATCAATATGAGATGCTACCTGCAAATGATCACATTTAAGGCTTCTCCTGCTGTGGTGCAGCCTCTCGCCTCACCAGCTCTACCAAGCACTTCCGGAGTTCTTTCTTCCATTTCTGTTTTTCAAGTATATATTGATGTGATAATTTGATTGTGCAAAAGTTCACGATCACCCTTGTTTTAGGAGCCAACTACTTCCACATCGACAGCCATGCCTCCACCTCCTACTCTATCATTTCTTGCCACTTCAACGGTTAGCGGTCCCCCAACATATGAACCGATCTCACCAGATGACGGCGCTCCAACAAGTCCGGTCTCCCGTGCAGAAGCCCCTTCTACTTCTGTAGCATGTAAGTTCTTTTTTCTACTTAAATTATTTTTCTCTATTTGTTTGCCCATTGGCTTCTATCCCGAGAGCCCACGCTCATATAGGGACATGATGGTTCTTTATTGTTTCTCGCTTTCCCAACTTCCATAGTCTTTCTACGAACTATGTAGTCACTCGATCTTTACATACCACCGGCGATTTTTCTTTGAACATTCCCAGACCACTTACTGAAGGGTATTAATACCTTCACCTTTCATTATGCTAGTAGAGACCATTCCTTGTGTTGTTCTGCAGCAGCACAAACGAATTCTCAGACTTACGTCTTCCTTCCAGCTTCACAAGGTTCAAGAATGTTCTCGGCGCTTGATTTCGACTTTCCTCTGGCCGTAGCACCATCGTCGACAGCTCCTCCACCTCTCCCTCCATCACTGGCGCCTCCGCTGGCAGAACTGCTCAGGACGGCGGGATCTGAACCGATAGCCACCGCGATGACTTTTGAGCCATTGTCGGATGATGATGACTAACTAATAGGACGATACGGTACTTTATTCTGTCATTAGGAAGGCACAGGAAGTCGGGCCCTGTTGCTTTCGACTTCGTCGCCTTTCTTGGTGGTGTCCGGTGCATAAATTAAGACATTTCTTCGCTGGTATTAGAGCATATTTTTTGTCCTCACGGTTCTTTTCACTGTGATTCCTTCATTACCGTGCGCTCTTTGAAATATTGTCCATTTTTGTGGTAGCATGTTAGAGGTAGGTCAAGATTTACCAATAAATTCCCCATGTATCTGTTTCAATTCGATCGATTGCGACAAATCGGCGCTGTCGGTTGTCGAATACACCTATTTGATACTCATGATTTATGGTTGCGGGCCGTTTTTTACGTGATTTATTCATCTCGTCTTGTCTTGACCCGAGTTTTGATAGATATTTATAGTTTTTCCCTGAGTTTTACCGACGTTTTTTTTTTACTCTACTACTTAACCTATGATTATACGTTGCCTCAACGATATTTTAACAGTACTACTATATGTTTGCGTATGAATAAGTATAGCGATGTTTTTACCCTTGATGATTTCTCATTATTCGTTTTTTTTTTAAATTTTGTTAGGTCATCGATCTGACCTGGGTTCATTGCTAACTGTTGTTTCCATTGATATGTACTCGAGTTTCGGCATCCATACACCCAGTCCTTAAGTACGTTGTATTGATTTTACATATTGCATTACATCTTATCGATACTAGGCCGCATCTCGGACCTTCTCAACGAACGCCCACGCTCTCACATCCTGTGATTGTATTCACATGTTTACAACTTTGATGATGACGCTGATCTCATAAAGTGACTTTACTCAGTTTTTTGGATTTCTGAGACAAAAATCACTTTCATCGCACAGAACAGGATCACAGTACTTAGATGATGGAAACTAGAAGGACAATTTTATCGAGTTACCTGATTGACAGCCAGCGCATTGGTCAGAGTTTTCTTTGAGTAATGGTCTTCCTTGAGAGAGGTTTCTTGGCAAACTCACAACGACCAGCACGATAAAGTTAGTGGGAAGGTGCATTACAACTCTTGGAAATAGTGCTTGGTTCTAGTTGAAGCAGAAGGGCACAAACAATAAGTGTTGGGTTCCTTTTGGACTGCACCATCTCCTTCTTTTGATTTTGCATAATCATCACTGCTCAAGTACAACAACAGTAGAAATAGAATTTATGGTGATTAGCGTACCTGCTTACACCTTGGTGATAACTGAAGCAAAAAATTGAACAAAAACGCGTACAATTAGAGGTGAAATAGATGGACGGAGCATATAAATAAGGATATAAGCTATGTGTCCCGTTGCTTCAAAATACCCATTCGGGAACACGTTGTGGTTCAGGGGTGGTATCCTTCTTACCTGACACTGAAAAAGAAGTTCAACTGTAAATGACCATGCCAATTTGAGAAACTACTCCGGCCTACCTCTTTGGATTTGGTCCAATGTTTGCGCAAGTGGCATGAGATCAGAGAATGTCTTTTTTGTCTTCTTCAAAAATGGATGGGAAAGAAGGCTATTGGCATCAGGCCTGAAGAGAGGAAGACGTTGGAGCGTCATCAATCAGTCCCATAGAGCAGCCTAATCAGGATGGCATTTATACTGCTTAGGTGCGTCAAATTACCAGTTAGTGAGCAAGTAAGCTCCCATACCACTTAACAAAACTGTGGTTACCTAACACTTTTTCAGCAGCTCCCGCAATGGTAAGTAAATCTACTCACGGTAGCGCTCCTGCTCTTTTTATAACTAAATGACGAGACTGAGTGCTGGATCAAACGTCTTATCGTCAGCTACCGATACCGCATCGTCGCGACCGCCTTATGTAGCTTTAACACGATCTGGCTGAAAAATGTGAACGCACCTGTTAGCAGGATCGACTTTCAAGCACAATCCAGTGATACTATGGAATGCCTCCGAAAATGTGCGGGTGCTGTGCTCAGAACGTTCTGAAACTACGTTTGAACACTCACATTTTTTGAAAAGACGGTAAAGCACCTACCCTCGTAAGGAGGTAGTGTGGTAGAATCCAGAAGGCGAGGTGTAGTTCCTCTTGACTTCTCATACAACATTTCTAATCGATTCATATCACCGAATGGAGGGAAGCCATTGGCCATTTCACAGAGTGTGGTGCCAACACTGTAGATATCAGCTCTAGTTGAGTACCCGCTGAGGTCCTGACATTCGGGTGCTTTATTTGGAATCTTATGCCCTGCAGAGAAGAAGAATAAAAGCTTACCTGGCCAAGGACCTCTGGAGCGAGCCATAGCAGTGACGCCTCGACATGGTTGTCGAAGTCGGTGGTAGTCGTTTCACCAGGTCGCAGCTTTCGCGCCAGTCGGAATCCTGTCAGACGAACACCGCCAGCCGAATCCAGCAGTATATGGCTAGCGCGAATTGATCTACATGACGTATACATGGGTAATAGGACTCTTGCTTTAGAAAACAATCACCAACCTATGGATTATTTGTTGAGCATGTAGATAGACAAGGGCAGAAAGAAGTTGACGAAGAATCAATGCGATCGCCTTCTCAGGTATACCACACTGATATGAAGATAGAATCACATCAGACGCAGAGCCTTAAATTCTTCTTGGATTGATTGTCAGTAAAGGTCAGGAAGATCAACAAAAATACAAAAACACTCTCTCCTTTACTTCGCCTCCAGTATGAGATTCATATCGTTAGTCGATTTTTGCCCCTGCGACCAAACGCGAGATTTAAGATAGGACCCAAAAGAGCGGTTCTTTGGAAGTGCGCCACGCATTCGAAACTGTTAGTACATTCAAAGGCGTGTTTTGTTCATGCATAGCTTACGCAGGTCGCGCACCAACCTACATGAAACGCTTAACAACATTGGGAAAATAGGAGCTGGTAGCTTGGGTGTCACACGAAGTTTGGGGTAACTTAAAAAGTTTCTGCCTCCTCTACCCAGTAAGGCTCTTAAACCCATGCCACTCACAAAGATTTCCAGAAACCTTTGCTTTTCCCGTAAAAATGTTTCGATAATGACTCTAATTCCCTCCTCTGATTATCTATTCCGACAATTAGGCCGAAATAAGAGAAATTCTGACCGTAGTTGCAACTGCCAAGCACCAGATATATCGACAGTCCGTCCACAAAGCATGCGTGGAAATCAACTATATGTGGGTGGCGTAATAATCTCATCAGACGAATGTCTTCCTAAAGCATCATTTATACAAAGACGTACTTATTCATTTTCAAGTTATTCATTGGAGCTTAATTAAAAAGATGAAATTCAGGTAAATAAACATCGGTAAAACTTGAAAAGTATGTACGAACCCTGAGTAGTTGTCCCTTGTCTGGTGCTTTAGCGTGCACCAATGTGCGTGTATTATCTCCGGAGCTCTCTGCTCTTGATGGATCGTAAGTAATATCGAGCGCATCAAGTGGTATTCTTTTTATGGCAACTCTTGCTGAATCATTGCATCTACCAAGGAAGATATCACCTGCTCCATCAAAGCAGTGCCCTGAAAAGGGAACTCCTTTCTACAAAAGTCTCTACAAAAAGTCAGTTTACCGGGTGAAGCAAAAACAACTGAAGGAACTTCAGATATGAGCCCTGGCAGTTACCGGAATCCAAGACAGTTGTTTCAGCGTAAGAGCTCTCAAAGTAGCCTAGCAAAACACACATTTAATCGTTTTAGCTCCGCGAAGTGGAAATGGAGGGGCAGCTTCATTCCCAACTAACGGCCTCAAACGATGGAATTTTCGTTTCGCTAGAAATCGTCCATTACCTCCGACATTTGCTTATTCTTACACCAGTTTGTATATTCTTTGACTACTTAGAGTCGAAATCAACTCACAAAACGGAGTTTGGGGCTCAAAGACCCGTGTGTATGGCTGAAACAACACTTTGGAATAACAGAATTCCCCCGTTCCCATATTGAAATATCCCTCTCAAAAATATTCTAGCGCAGACGAGCACGAATTAATATCCTGCTTCAATATCTAATGATAAGGGGAAAATTGAAGAACAGTGTTTACCAATCCATTGCTGGACAGTATATCCATGTGATGAAAGATCGCATGTACCAACCGTCGTCATTTTCATAACATTCTGAATAACGAAGTACTGCACTGTTTGCTATCGTATAGAGGGACTACCACTAAGATAACACCGTGGAAGAAAACCACGTCACAAAAAGACGACCCATCATTACAACTTTACCAACAAGGGCAACAATTTAACGTTAAGGCCGCTAAATATTGAGACAACAACATTTAAGGCAAAGTCTGTACACTCTACAAATCGTTGAGCTAAAACGTTAGGCAGTTTGAATGAATAAAACGTGAGGGGACAAGGAAATGTACGAATTCACGGAATTAAAAACCCCTAAAACGCTACTAAATAATTGTAAAGCCAAAATATAGATCAATATTTACTGTGATCGTGCCGGATTCCGGGATGAGTTAGCACACTTGAGAAGAACCTTGTTCTGTACCTGAAAACACAAATTCGTGGTGGTGTGAGATTAGATGAAGAGTGAAAAACTTCCTGACCGATTCCGCCCGAAGAGGGCAGCATCATATTGCTAGAGAGGTTGTTTTCTTCCCTACCGCTGCACTGAGCTCTCTGAAAAGGAGCAAACTGGAAAACCACATGAGAAAGCCCCTAAATCCTGAACGACCATAATAGTTACAATCTGTGTAGTGTGTAAACCGTCAACGCGAGTGGAGCAGATGGCTCATCAATATGAGCTTTTCTTTCAGGTTGACAAATCTACTCCTAACGTTCACTCACTTTAGCAGCTCTAATTGCTTCCTTTCTCTCTCGTTCCCTTTCGCGGCGTTCTTTGCGTCTTTTTACCACCGGATCTTCGATGTCAACGTTATCTGGTATTTCCAAGGGAGCATATGAGTATGATTCACCATAGCGAGCTAATCGACGGATTAAGACGCGCTTCATCCTCTTTAGATATGTGACTTCCTGGAAACAAAGTTCAACACTGCCTGGAGGGTTTGAATCAACCCTGACTGCCTCAATTACACTCACTTTCTTTACATGATATAGCCGATCTCGCAGTCTATTGGTGCTCGCCTGTACGTAATCGAATTTTTCCTGAAAATCAATGTAATCTAGTTTCAGTGAGATTATTTATTATCTACTTAATCACATCCCCAAGAAGAAGGATAAGAAGGAAAAGATAAACGGAACATAAACTCTAAAATACCTACTTGTAGGCAATTATACATCATACGATAATACTCTGACCGAGATGCCGACGACGTATCACCAACATGCTCCGGTGAATCAAAACCTAAGGGAAGCAACAACACGGGTTTAGAAGAAGCCTGATGTCGAAGTTACCGCGTAATGGTCAAACCTTTATAGGGAGTTGTGCAGCCATTTGTTGAGCACGACTGTGATTTCAGGCCCGTATACGACTCTGGATGTTCGGATGAGGCCCTTAAACATCATATTTATCATTACATCACCCTAGCGCTTTTATTCACTTTCTTATAGCTAAAAAAACCACGTACAGATATGTTTCGGTTGCAGAGTGGGCGCCGTTCAAGTCAGACGAAGCATTGTTCATAATTATCGGACTGCTGCCTCTTCCTATTCCTGACGTTGTAAAATTCGTAAGATCGAGAAAGAAACGAAGCGAAGAGCCTCCAGAAGTGCGGATCAAGATATATCAAAGCATTATCAAAGATTTTAGGTATTAACGGGTGTAGAACAAGCCGAATACGAATGTTCACAACAACAACCGCTTCCACCGAACCGCCACTTTATGCATATACGATAAATTGATTCGTACCTTAATTGCAATAGCCACTGAACCACATCTACATAAAGCATACTATCCAAAGCGGTTGAAATCTGATGAGAATAGACTATTATAGAAGCGTATTGATAAGCACTAAGAAATGTAATTTACAATTGAAAGAGACCTATCGAATAAAGACAGGACAATCACAGCTAAATCATCACTACAAAACAATTATGGGATCAGGCTTGTTCGAGAATGTTCGAGGACATTAGTAGTAGCAATTTAAACTTATTCGAATGTAAGACCTTCATAATGAGAATGTTAAACAAATGAAATTACAAACATACTGGTTACATAGTAAATAGAATGAATAAACTACATCAACTTTTTTAGACACACTATTCTGAATAAGGAAGATTCTCCATTACTTTGAAACTGCTTTTCATTTGCAAGCTATCATTAACAGTTTTCAATGGGTCGTGCTGCTTCAATTTGTTCAATCTGTTTATCGACCTGCCGTAGTTCACGAAGTAAACATGAAGCCTGAATTATGAAACTTATTATGTTGCCAGATAGAGGAAGTCAAGACGACTATTTATTGCAGATCGCATATCCAACCGCAGGCATTAGGGGCATATATGTGAGATATCAAAAAGTATAGAAAAATAGAACAAATTGATCAATAAATAAAGAGTGATCTTTAGCTTCAGCAACCCCTGAACTAGATGTTGCTCCTAAGCCGAGTATTGTACATATCGAACAACCAAAGATTTTCGAAACGTTCCCTTTTAATTTAGCCCAGCAATCATGCGAAATGATCAATAAAAGAATGAATACCTGGAGTGAAGCAGTCAACATTAAAGTCAAATGAGTTCAGACGAATAACATTTCAATAGTCATAGTGAAGCACAATTTACCTGTGTGCGAGGATCAAGAAGATCCATCTCGCGTTCAGCAATTCGCAGCTCAACAAGTAGCTGCTGGTTGACAGCCGTTGATGAAGCCCCTGAATATTTCACAATTTTTTTCAAGTCCTTACTCCTGAAAGAAAATTATTAGTTACAGGGTAGAACTCCAAAAGAAAAGCAAGGGTAGGTGTAGAGTTTCGAAATACTATGTGAATTCAAGAATTTCAGGAAAAGGTGATTCCAAAATAGCTCAACGCAACGCTTTACAGACTGGAAAAGTTACATACCAATATTTCGATACTACACCGAGCATATGGCAAGTTACATTGAAGACATTTATGTTATATTACATTACATTACAGTTCATTGAACTGCTGCGCTGATTGCTAATCAATGCAATGCGAGCAAAAATGTGAAAGGAAAAAAGCCACACACCTTCTGCTTCATTCAACCTCTCCTTCACGTCTACTATCTTGTCTAAACTGTTGGATACCATATCTTGTGGGTGAGCAATTGTAACAGGACGAATAACGGTCCCAATTCGCTCGCCTGCTACTCCAGCATCAAACGTTACTGGCACAGCACACATATGCATTGGTGCTACCACTAAATGAATGACGGTTTTTGGAACGGTCAGGTCGAAGAAGTACTGATAATCGAGTAAACAAAGATCGTAACGATATCAAACGACAACTAAAATACTCTTCAGATTACCCTGACTTCTCTGGATTGTGGGCGTCGGAAGTGGTTGGTTTAGCGTATCCTTGAGCTGCATAGTTGTACAATCTGCTTGAACAGTGGCTGATGGCGTGCTTTCAGTCGAAAAAAGGGTTGTAGGACAAGCAGTTACGACACTGGTGAACTGCACCAAAGGAATGCTTGAAGCACGTGGTCGGGATCCGGTTGCGAGAGCAATATCACCAATCACAGCTCTGAAACAAGCATTACAAGCACATGTCGAAGACAGTGCTTAAACATACACATCTACACTATCTAAGGCCGTTTCTAATTTAGTTTGTGCAGTGAACTAGATCAAAATACGTATAACATTGAACAAAATGGACCAGATATAATGTACAAGCGTAAAAGCTACATCAATGCCATGGTTAAGCTTGGTATCGTAAAAAAAGGGTCGTCAGTACGACGGTCTCCTTTAGAGGGCTATAAGGTCAGTCGGCAGCCACGATACGAGTTTATCTTCGAGGAATCTCAAATGCTTTCCCTTTTTCAATAATGAATGCTAAGCGGAACTCATGAATGAACATTAATACCAACATGGTCCCCTCAGAAGCAGTCGTTGGTAATGGTACTGTCGACAAATTAGCAGCCGGAAGTGGAGGAAGTTCAAGTGCCGGTGGGCCCATAACTAGAGCTACCGGATGTAGTTCACCTCTGAAAGTTTAGAGTACGTAGGAAAGAGTCTAAAGATCTCGACAACGATTATACAGGTTCTCGAATATATGAATACTTAGCTATGATCGAACATCACTTAATTAGAAGGACACTGCGATGAAACAAATCCAGAAATCTGCTCAAAATGAAGGATGCGCCAGAACATACCTCTCATCAAGCACTGAAGAGGCAACTGTGTATGATACATGCCCAACACCACCATCTTCAAAGTCATCTTCATCTAGCAATGTAAGCGGAGCAAGGCGACTAAATGGAGTAGTTATGCAAGAAATATGGCAATGTGACCAAAACAAAAAATTACTTGATGATTTCATTTCGCTTCATCATGAGCTGTTCAGTGTCGACTAGCTGATCTCCCGCACGAGCTGACGGTAACGGTGGAGGAGGAATGGTCATTTCCGGTCGTTGAGCGCTCGACCAGATGAAGCCGTTTTCAGATGGCGGATCAAATGTATATACAGCAGGTGGCCTCAAACGATTATATCATACCCGAGGGACGAGTTAATGCAAGAAGTCGTCCAACTCACGGGTGCATCCAAAACTGTGTTTGGGGATGATTGTTTGAATTGCTTAGATGGGGCACAAACATGGTTCCAGCCGGGGGTGGATGTGTGTTCCATAGCGAATGGTGAGAAGGAGGAACGGAATGAATCCCATTAGGCGACTGCGGATGGTGGGTAGGAGCGGTATTGTTCAAGACCATTCCACGGCGGGGAATGCCAGTTGGAAGCTTGAAATGGAAAACCATCAAAGTAATTACAATTATTCAAATGCTGTGTTTTGTTTGCGCATAAGACGAAGCTTAGCAGTAAAAGCAGAAACTTGAAACTAAGTAATTTACACTGCATAAAGAAAAAAAANAAAAAAAAGTGTCACCAAGAGCTAGTAAGTTGTACACTGCTAGTTAATCTCAAAATCGTTTCGGAAGAGTAAAACAATAAAAAAGAAACTGCCAGAGAAATCTCAAAGTGCCAGCCCCCTTGTAACGGAGGTGAGAAATTCAGCAGGATTTACAGGTTGTTAATTGCTCCTCCGTCATGAAATAAAAGTCATCGAGCACCAGTTTAGAGTTTTCCTTACTATTAACGAAAAAAGAAACTTAGAAGAAAATTCTTACAGTGTGAGCATTAGGAATCTACTGAATTGAATTTTCACTACTTCTTTTTTTGAATAAAAGTCTCTGGTGAGTCAATAACACTAAAAACAAAGTTTTTCCCACCCCGGTTTTAGTTAGTTTTTAGGACTCACCACAACCAAAGGTGGACTGCCATGCGTAGTTGAAGGAGGTGGTATATGACGGGTCGGTGAAGGCACCACCACTGGAACAGGAAGAATCGGTACCATTGCAGGATGTGCGGGATGTGCTGGTGCGGCTGGTGGTGGCGGAACTGTCGTAAAGGAGGAATCGTTTTGATAGGCTGAAAATGTGATCTAGACCAATGATGTGAAGTCTCAGATAGACATGACTGGTGAAAAATAAGGATAATCTCACCTCCACTAATAGTATTATTATTGTATGGAGGTGCGACAGCAACCATCATGCGCTGAGGCAAAAACGATGCATTTTTTCCTGCCTGCAAAATGAAAATGAAAAGCGAGGAGAATGGCAAACAGGAGAACGACAATGAAAATGAATGAAAAGCGAGGAGAATGACAAAAAAAAANAAAAAAAAATTAAAAACTCGGCTTCGTTCGTGAACTGAACCACGAACTTGAGAACAGGATCCAATTCCCGCGTCCTTCCGAGGTGCGTCTCGCAATTCCTCAACGCTGTGAGCGTAAGTACAGCGAGCTCCGCGTGGACATAAACGGCGAGCCGAGATGTCCCTGCAAACCACATAGAATATAAATGACTACGGTAAACCTGCTCCCAGACAAAATCTATTCAAATAAGTCACACTTTGTATTTGTGCTTTGTATGGAAAAAGATTGTGTCCAAAACCTAAACGACCAGTGTAACCATTGAGCAAATTCCCTTACAGAAAACACAACAAAGATCGAGTAGAGGATACTGTAAGATGGGATAATGAAACCCCATACCGCACAATGAGCAAATACGCTTCATCCCATAAATGGCCCTAGGCGAAAACAAGCGAGTATCCGAGCGAGTTCTTACTTGCACATTTTGGTTTTATAAGCATGAGCCTTATCGGAACCACCGGCATGCGTAGAACGAAGAGCGGCAGCCGACCGCTGAGCCTCGCGAGCACGTTGTTCATTCCTGCAACTAATACGCGTGATTGAAATGATTTAGAGACAACAACCGTGGAATGAAGTACATACCGCTTCATGGTGAAATCAACATGTGCCTTGACAAGCTTCTGTAAGGCGTCAATATAGTCCGCAAATCTGTGCCAGTTAATCCGTTCTGCAAAGAGACAAAATATGGACAAATAGGCTAGCAAATGATAAAATTCGTTGACAGACCGTGATGCGCTGGAAGTGAATCAAATACACGCAACAGCTGAGCCATCTGCGCCAAATCACAACTTCCTGAAGTTGAATCGCCGCCGTTTACTACTGCTGTCAACTCGTCGATCCCTTGCATGTACGAATTGGGAGTCTGCAGACGGTCTGAACGACACTTATTCATTCATAATGCTCATCTACGGTAGCGATGTAACGCTTGCCATCTCTCCTTTTCTAACAAAAATGACAGTCATCAAGGAGGCAGTAAAATTAGATCGCTTTTCCTATATTCGTGTTCAAATCCACAATTTCGCTTGGACAACTTTAGCCTCCCATCTTATCGGAATGCGCTAATCGGTTCCAAATTTGTTTGGGAGGATGACAACCTACATTGTCAAGCTGGTCCGTGTCTTGACGTTACTCGATTGATGAACTTCAAATCGGTTTTTTCTTTATACAAAGGAGATGAGAGACGATGAAATGCTTCTTATTCAAATCAGGAAAATGTGATATGTAGGAAATAACGAACCAATTATGGACTGCATATGAGACCTGTGCGCTTGATCACCGTACAACAATGCACTCCACTGGTCTGGGCTTATTCGTAAGCCACACTCGACAGCCATCTGTAATCAGTAAGTAATGAAACCTAGTGTACAGGTCAGTACTAGCAGCACTAATGGAAAAAAATGTAAGTGAAATTCGTTGATACAACAGCTCACTCGAACTATTACTATGCTGTATGCAAGACAAACCTGTACAATCTGAGCATCATGTTCTTTTCGGAGCGCTTCGTAGTTTCTGAATTCGTCTTTCAGTTGCATCAAAGAAGATTCACCATCACGTTTCATTACATTGAAACATGACGCCCGATAAAGAAGCTGCACAACATGGCCGACGCATGTTTTTGAGACCTAGCAGATGCGAATTAAAGTTTCGAGAAAGAAAAAAAAATTGAAAATTTGCAAAACATGTTCCCTAAGCCAACCTGAGGATAATCTTCTGACAGCATCTGTACTACATACATGACCAATGTTTTTCGAGCTATCAGTGCACCTTTGTCAAGAGCAAGCAGAATTAGTTTAAGCACATCTTCTTGCATAGCTGAAACTACCGCAATACGAATGAATGACAAATCGAGGAACAAGCAGTTCGGGCAGAAAACTCATACCAGGTCCGAGAAACTGGCACCCACGTGCACGAACAGCAGTCCACAAATGTGTACTAAGACTGCCAGAGTTCTGTTGGATAAGAAGGAGCTAAAATGAGAAAGAAAAATTGCAAAAGTAGCAAACAATAGAAACTAACATTGCGGAATTATGGCTTTACTACGCCAGTTCCCTGCTACTCCAAAAAGGACACTAAACTATAAAACTCCCCAAAGTGAAGGCAATGACGCGAGTGAGGGGCGTGAAATGGAAGAGTCAGTAGGCCCATAACCTCAGTTAATCTAAGAAGCATTCCTAGAAAAATGAATGACGAAGTTGGGTCAACCATGCAAAGCATCAAATAGCTCGTGAATTTCGTTTATCGAAGACAAAGCAATATAGTAATGATTCACAATTTACAACACAATTACAAGCCAAACCTCCGTCATTATTCGTTCAGCTATCAATCTTGAGGTTTTTAGTGCTCGCAAACGACCTTCTTCTTCCACAATCTGGTAGCAAAGAAGGGATACTAGTTTACGTTGCATGGTCCGGGATAATACCTGCAACCATGACTTGCTACTAAAACAAGATCACAACAAGATCGGCATGACATCAGAAATATTGGCTTATCTACACACTTCACTGAATACTGTGCCTCCTCTCTCTGACTCTGCGCGATGAAGATACTGTGCCATGGATACCAGGGCATTCTCAACTAACGACAAAACTTCCTGAATAAAATTAAAATAAACGAGAGATAGAACATGGATCATTCATCGGCAAGCAAAGAGGATCACATATTAAACATACCTTGGGTACTTTTTCAACATCCCACGATGGCAAATATTCCTCTATGTCGTCTGTTACAATTGATAAGAGGGCAGCATTAATGGGATAGCTCGTAACAGGATATTTACCTTCGCACTGAAATAACTGCTAGAAAACTGCAAAGGCATCGAACAGCTGAGCTAACGACAGACCTGGTCTTCGGGGCATGCGTTACCATATAAGTTTGTTATGCAGCGCACACACACGACATGTCCACAAGTCAGATTTACTGGGGCCCGATGATGATCAAAAAGCTGAAACATGCTTGGTTAAATACACAATATAAATAAAACACTATAACAATTAGGAAGAAAGAAAAACCCACCTGGTTACATACAATACAGCATAGGACATCTGACCAAGTGAGCCCCTGCCCAGCAGGTGCCATGAATTAGTGAATAAGAGGCCAACAATATAGTTTAAAAAATGGGTGTATACACGGTATACAGGCAATAATGGCCAAATGGAAATTTGCTTGAGTTGTTTTAACCCTTCACATTAGTGTCATATCTGTAAAAAGGAAGTGAGTTCAACGATCAAAGGGAGTAAATTATCGTGAATAATTGTACAGCAATCAATTAATAACAGTTTTTGTTCAAATAGAGGGCGATTTCGAACCACTGCTTTAGCATTTGAAAGCACTTATAAAATCGAAGATTCATTGAAATGGAAACCTCTGGACAAACAACTGCTGACAAACTTCTGTCTACAAACCACTAGGAGATGGAAAATAATCGAAACGCAACCGGTGCAAAACAGTATCAAAGAAAGAAGTCAACAAATCAACAAAAGATCAATAAAAGAGTAACAACTATAAGATATAGCAATTTGATGTCATAAAAATTTCGTTTCGTAGTTAGCAAAACACGAAAACTCGTTTGAAAGATTATTTGCATGGCACGGTTCATAGTTGAGCCGATGCAGACCAAGTAACCGTTCCGCCTAAAACTGAAACTTTTTAACAAGAGCAAGAACAACCTTGCACATTAAAATGTTTTGTTTTGGAACCTTATAAGCCGCAATAACTCTTCACTCTAAATGCTAACCCTCTGAAACAACTATTTACCAGACTCACCATGAGCTCAATTCATTCAGAATGGAATAAAACATCTAAAGAAGATTACTCGCGAGATCTGGATCAGCTACTTCTCACTAGCTATGGTAAATAGTGTTCATCATACCTTCTGTTCCATGATGGTTCCTGTGCAAAGAAGAATTCGTGCGTGTGGTTTCGCTAGAAATCGAACAGACTGCGCCGTTTTTAACAGACACTCATCAGATAGGAATGGCGGATCGGCTATGACAACATCATAGACCCCTTAAAGAACAGACTTCGATTAGACTTGGTTGTTATCCGAATATCAGGAAGCATGCTCCATATATACCCGTTACCTTTGAGCTCCTGAGGAATCGCAAGTGGATGCCGATAGTCATAAAAAATGTACTCAGAAGGAAATTTTTTGGCAAAACGTGAATCATATTCGAACAAGGAGACACTGATCGTGTCGGGATCATACTGCTGAAACGTTTACTTGAGAAGAATATCGACATTTCCAAAACTAAGGAAGACAAACTTCGATTTCTGGGAAGTACTGGATAAGTGTAGGACAAGATATGCACGCTATACGCCCTTTTCCTCCGAGAGCATCTACTACCTCTTGACACAACTGTCGCGCAGTTTCAGGAGAGTACCAAAATTGGCTGAGCTTAAAAGTTAAACATGCATGAGAAATTTTCACGAATCACATAACAACCTACGTTTTAACCAGACCAACCAGCTTCAAAACGTGCCTGCCAGTCCTCCGTAACTATTTCTTCAGCGATCCTCTGTTGTTCCTCTTGAAACTGTCGTAGTATTTCAAGCGTGTCGGATGGAAGCGTTGGCATGTCATCATCGGAATCGGTCATGGGAAACTGGGAGTAACTGAACAGATTCAGATAATGTCTGGCCTGTTCGCTACAAACTGAATAAGAAGCAAAAAAAAACCATTACGTTGGCAACATAGTACTTGCATAGGATTTAAAGAATATAATTGTACTTTTCATCAAAAAAAAAAAAAGAACGTTCATTTAGTTACATAGTTAGTTACATTCATGATTTATATATATAAACCACTAGTTCGAATATAAATAAATAAATAAATAAATATAGATATATATTAGAAATGTAAAACATTTTGAAAAGCTCAGTGAAATTTGGTACTCCCCTGAAAATAAGATAAGGATATTCAATGACAAATGTCTGAGCTACTTATCAAGTTATGCAGTTACTCTGTCATGTATCAACCACGGGTAATTGGTTAAGGGAGTGGGAACTAGGCATAAAAATATAAAAAGAATGGCTCTAAACCCATGCAGCCACATGCCGTCAAACATCTTTCATAAAATTGGCGCTGTAAATTTCGTATATTCAACATAAAAGAACAAAAGACTCGCGATAGACGTCATCAGCGTGAATTGTACTTGAAAAAACACTCCGTGTCAAAAAAGAGATAAATCTGGATAAACCGGATTCGTTTAACAAACACAGGTGAAGGAGAAATCATTTAAACGGAAATCTTTTACGACATTCTAATCACCAATAGAAAAATCTTATTAGAAGGGACAACAAATCAAGTACTGACGTTCGTGAAGTGCGTGCTGGTTTACAGAAGAAGAATGGGGATAAAGTATGTATCATATTGAATACCTAATAACCATTAAACCTATCAGTCACGCTGTTGAGACAGCCACGACCGACCTCTCATCAGAATGAAGAACACTGAACACTGTCATTATAAACAATATTACCGAATTTCTTCAAAAAAACAAAGGAACATCAGTGGGTACAAAAGAACGGTCGGAAAGAGCTGCTCTGATGCGTGTGGTTCATAATCAATCAACATATTTAGAGCAACGAAGGCATCGGAGCCTATGACCACGACCTATCCCACTAAACCGCGATAGCCTATCGTAGGAGCATCATCATGTGATAACAAAGTAGGCGAAGAGATTTGAATATAAGAGTGAAAAGACATATGGATCTAGGCGGACTTCTATTGCCACGTTTAAGCAAAATTACATCTATCTCCTACGACCTAATTGAATATGCACAACACATGGGGAAATTGTTGTAATTCTTGATTTATTCAAACCTTAGACGCACCCTACCTCACAATCATCAGTGGCACGTAGGTATTACACGTGAACGAGAATATGAAAATGACTTTGATGAAAAGGACATATCTAATGAATGCAAATTGACGCCTTCCAAGATCTTATAGGCGACGCTATCTAGACACCTCCATTGCCTTCAGGAGCCACACAACATGCAGTCAGCTTCTGTTCGGGGATGAAAGGCTTCGACAATATCTTGCGAACGTGCATAAGTGCCGATTGAGATTGCGAGTCACCTTCCTAGAACATGGAATTTCTTATATTTATCGTCACTGTGAACGCGACTGGTTTTTAATTTTGGCATGCTGTTCTGTGGAACACAATTTCGATTTTTTCACAGCCTCGAGGTTAACATGTATCTCGGAAACGATCTTAGGCAAAATTCTAAAACTGCAAGATCTCAGGAAATTTCATTTAACAGCACATTATTTTCCAGTGTAAGGAACCTTTCCATGTCACAGCCTTGGCTAAGCTTGATTGAAAAGGAAACACACCAGCTTCTCTGTTGATTCGAATTGCATCTTATTTGAGACAAAAAGAAATCTTGAAAAAATATTGAGTAAAGAAATCGGACTCAAATAAAAGGTTCGAAAATTTCCAACCTGTAATGCTACAGCACTTTCAGGTGTATATGGTGGTCGTACAACAACACGCTCTAGGACCGAGATCTCTTCGCCTCTCCAACGAACATCGTCAAGAGTTCGCCGAAGTTGAATGAATGCTCTTTGCCCATCTAATGTGACGTCAGTCTCCATTGCTTCCACACATCGACGGTTTTCCGCTACTGCACTCCGATCAGCTACCTGAACAAGCAGCCTATCTAGGGTCACATTCCCTAGCACGGTTTACAACTAAAGACGATTGTTCCCAAAGATATGAGGAATCGAACTGAACACGTCAACACCAACATTCCGAACCACTGTCGATGCCCCACGAGAAACATGAACACTACGTCTTGGGAACAGCTAGTGAAAAATGTTTGAAAAGTGTACTAATTCGAAATGGAGAAACCTGCTGATTACTCATCGAACTCGGAGAAAACATCGTTTCTAGTGAATCACCATTAGCCGGCCCTGATATTTCCCGAATCTGCAAAAATAAGCTATAAATATTAATATCGATAAAATGAACTTTGAATAACATATTTGTTTCATTTTCAAAGACCCCGAAATAATATTCAAAAGGGTTTTACAACGATCGGACCTTGATAGAATGCAAGCTTAAAAAATGAATGCTTGAAAACTTGTCCAGAAAAACGAAAGTGCTTTCTCACTAGACTTCCCTATTCCTGCTCAAGCTACTCATCATCCACGTGCTTTCTCTGCAACTTCTAAAAAGTGAATTCTATAAGACTTGGAAAAAGATAGGCCATATGATCACACTTCGCTCGAGCAATACCGCGAAACAAATAAGAACCCTGCCCAGTTATTAGTCGCTTGATCATAGGCACTCCTTTTTCACAGCCAAAGCCAGTTAAATAGAGGACTTACAGACAAACGAGAAAAAAGTGTGTAATACGGTGATAATGATAAGATACTTGCCTCACTAATAAGCGCTATATTAAACATCCGCAGGATAGGTTTACCACTTGATGTATCACGAACGGCAAGAACCTTAAAGTAGATGATTATGTATTTATTAGTGTTGGTATTAGTGCTTATTAGTGTAGCTGTGACTCGGAGTTTAATATGCTTATGAAAACGGAGACTAGAAAATTACTGCACTGAAAATTTTCAAAACTAGGGTATCGAACTGGAACCAAGATACTGTCACTCTAGAGAACGATGAATGTTCCGACTATTCAAATCTCAATTGGTCGCAGTCATATGGAAATAGGAGAAGCTATATTTGAATAAACAACAACAGGAGCGAAGTAAAATTGCAAAAAATGACATAAAGAGTGAAATTCCAAGCGTAGTAAGATAAAAATACCCAGTATCGCTAATATTCATCTTCTACCACGATTATTGCAAAGATAAGCAATCCAGCTAAGCAGTTTATCAAAAATTACCTTCAAAGCCGGATCGAAGCAGACCACCTGAGCCTGAAGTGATGCACCAAGAGCCGTCTTGAAGTGCACGGTTGAGCCAGGAGGAAATGCGCCCTCTCCGCCGAGAGACACCATCTTCCCGGCCAGTCCCTCCTCTTGGGTCAACTCCAACGCCGACGGCGGATGTTGTTGAGCCGCTACAAGAGCTACAAATAGTCAAGAAATAGAAGATTTAAATTTTGGGAATAACGCAAATTCCATCCGAAAATACACTNAACAGAATAGGATAAAAGTGGACGGATCTCAGGGTCACGACAACTTATCTATTTATTGGTCAATTACATAGGTAAGGATCAGCAGAGTGATAAATCTGATAATTTACCTATTGAATTAGCTCAAATCGAGCAATACCACAACTCGATTCTGTTTTCTAGAAGGAAAAATGTTATGCTCTAATAACCCGAACAAAAATTCATTCAATCTGGCTCTACTATGACACCAGTGTAGAAAATCAGTATAAATATACGACAAGAGCAAGTTACAAGTAGAAATATGGAAGTTATTAGAGAAAATTGTTCCAATGGGCCAAAATAGCTAGCAGATGCGTGAGATTTATAAATAGCACAGTGAAGCACTTTGAGAATAACCTCGAAAATTCAAAACATGCAGCAGCTTTTTTTAGCCAACGATCGCTGGTCCTGATCCTGTAAAAAATGTAGAAAACTGTGAATAATCCGGCTCAACAGAGTTGCGAGCTAGTTTTCGTTGCGATATCTCTGAAACACAGAACACACTATGATGGGAGTTAATCCCAGCAATGACAGATTTCCTCAGTAGATCTTTCGAAGCAAAAAATTCGTAACTTTTCATCGATAACGTTTACTACCACAAATGGGGTCATATTTCGAGAATGAACCATTTCGTTACCCTAGAATTCGGCATGCAAACAAAGATGTTACGGGCAAGGTATAAAATAAAATATCCCTGCAAATAAAGTTTACCTTTCAAGGAAAAACTAAACTCCTTAAACGATTGCATTATCTAAATTTACAGGAGACGGCCATGGCAAAATGCCAACAGCCCGCATATTCGCTGCGAGACCGCTGCAAGCATGATGCGTTGTGTGGACGGGGCGCGTTATTGGACGAACAGTTATGGCTGCAGTACTGCTGGATCACCTCCAGGTGCTTTTTGGCCGCACTGTTCGTCAAATTGAAGCTGGTGATCGTAAATAAATCGGTTGTATACCCAATTTCACGCATTTAAGCGTATTCCACTGATATGCATAGGTTTGACCGTTCGATTCGATGACAACTTTTTAGCCAAGTCTTCCACCCCGAAAATGCCACAACTAACTATACTTATGGCACCTTCAATAAATACAAAATATAGCAGGATACGACACACTGTCTCAAGTGATCGAAGCCTCGAGTATGGGACAGAAACGAAAATTCACTCAGTTCTAACAGTAACCCCTTAGCTTGTAGGGTCAGCTGACTACTTATATTCTCTGCTTCAAATTAGGCCCTCAATAATAGGCGTTAAAGTCGTCGAAACTGCTATGAATCTCACCGTGAAATTCGCCGCGCGCAGTACGAATCACATGAATGTTCCGTCCCCCGGCCACCTCAAGTCATTGAATAAGCCACAGACACATTCAAACGCCGCCATGACTATGGATGGAAGTCGAATGCGCGGCGTATCCCGAGACTGGGATTCACAGTGCCGAATAGCTGTCGACTTTATTGACTCATGCATCACAGTACAGGTTAATGACTCTGAAAGCATAACGCTTACAGAGCTCACCGGCGTAGAATGTTTTAGGAAGGACTATACATGTGTAGGGATCACGTTAGGTGACCGTATAATGCTTCTGGGAAATTCCACACTGCTTTCAGCTGAAATCCGAATTCTACCACTATACCATCCTACTCACGAGAACACGAAAGGAAAAAGGTGTTCATATGATGGGAAGCGGTCACTCTTCATATTGGAAAACATTCATGGGGAAAGAATTTGCATTAGTGAGAATGTTATCGAGTGGAGTAGACTTCTTCATGGTATTGTTTCATGATTTCAGGCAGTGACGAAAGTTATGGTCCTGAATGGAAGGGCGACTGGCGCGGCCTTGAATAGAAATGTTATAGGCAACGTGTCTATATACCGCTGCAGCAAATAAATTGTTTATTTAGGTTAAATGATGAACGACAGCAGAATCTTTTTATCAAATCCAAACAAGTGAAATGCGATCGTATACAGAAAAGAACAATTACAGGAGATATCACAAGAATGNGAACCCACAACTATACTTTTCAAGCAAGTATAAACTCAAACGAGTATCACATTGTCAGCAACTGATAGAACATAACAAATTGAATCACAACAGTGTAAGGCTAGGAAAATCGAGCAGTACCCCTTCAGAGAATGTTGAGGAAAATGCAAACAAATATTTTTTAGATCGATAGTAAATGCTGCCAAGGAAAATGGAAACAGGTATTCAGTAGTTGAAAACCTGGTAAATACACATCGTATAAGCAAGCTCCAGTAACTAGTAAACACCAACTGTCTGAACAAATCGGAAAAGGCGAAAAGTTGGCTAAGGCAAGCTATATAACTGTGTCAAAACAACTCTCTAGGTAAGTAAGAGAACGCCATTCAGTACTCGGCCTTGGCCCTTGTGAAATCCGCAAACTCTTCGGGGGTACTTCTATTAGTTTGGCTAGAGGGTCATGGTAACCAAAAATGGCTTGCGTAGTGCCAGAATGGAATTTTTCAAGAAGGGATTCCTCTCAAGGGTCCAAAATAAGGGATTGCTTCGACTGCTGAATTACGCTTTGATTGTAAGTCCCATTTTGAGCAAACAAAAACACTTTTTCTCTACATATCAGTACATTTGTTATTAACCGCTATGATGATATTTCAGCTTGACAGTCCTTCTTACAGACAGCATCCTCCCAAACAAACAGTTACACCAGCAATGACAGTGTCAACAGCTGCCAGTACTAGAGCACAGACCGAAAGCCAGAACGAATACCCGTACTGATCCTTGTGCACCAGTTTGTTGCCTGAAATGAAGGTCGATGGATAAGAGTAGAATTTAAGGTTAGCAAGCACTCTTCAAAATTCTTCATCATGAGAGAAAAGAGACTGAGTTTTCAAGAGCCGATTTATTCCATTTTGGGATGCGCCATGCATTCGTTGTCCATGCGAAAACGCTTTGGCGTTTGCATGCGTATCTGTCTTAAACAATTGCTAGCTGATCTACTAGTCAATTCTTCTATCCACCCAGGCTGGTTGGTTTGCTCAAACTCTTCTCGCTGGGCAATTTTATTGACACCATACATTTGGCAACTCGCCTTGTCACCCTACCCCACTATGTCCTTATCTCAGAAAAAGGTCTAAACAGACAAAATATCTTGCTCATTCTTAGAAATATATCCCAAAAGCTTTCCAAAAGCGAGTGGCTGCTTACCTAAGTTGTCTTTGTTATTTACTGCATAGACGATAACAGCAACAAGTAGGAAGCAGGTAACAAGGAATGACAGTACCGTCAAAGGATGTAGAATGAATTGCTTGCAGCAACAAGCACAACTGAAATGTTCACATTAAAAATTTTCTTCTTATCTGATCTTCAAAAAGTACAGGCAAGCTTTAGTTTCTACTATAAATTGATCCTATAAATATTGCCGGTAACCATTTTTTTCAACCATTGAGCCCTCCTAACCTTGCCGAAGGCGGGGTGCCTGGTTGCAATGAGCATGAAGAGTCTTATATACCCAAAAGTAAAAGTTGTTTTTAATGATTTCGATGTCATTTGAAATCTCGCATGTCCTTCGAAATTCAAGTGTATGACTCAAATAACTATCGACTTTACCAGTAACGATTCAGTATCGACTAATCAGTTACCAATTCATATAAGTATGTACCACCAACCCATAGGGAATATACTTTTGAAAGAAGATATGCGGAAACTCGGTAAGGAGTAAAGCCGATGCGAGGTACGAGTTCTCCGAAGGTTGAATATTCTGCTCAGATTATGCTACACATATCGTAAACGCTAATGAACACCAGCAGCCAAAAGTTACAGTATTTGGTGCTTATTTTCTGCTGCAAAGAAGGAGCATGGTAGAGATTACGCCCTGCACACTGAAATGGTGCAGTATTACCCCATCAATAACGTCGAACATCAGTGTTAACCACTGGTAACCTTTCCCCTCAACACTTCTAGTGAGAATGGCAATCTTTCGTCAGCACCACCTTTCTCTACAAATTGAATTTTTCCATGAAAACTTTGGCAAGAGTCAGAGGGAAACGCGGATCTTAACATTTGGAATCAGCGGTGCAGGATTCATGCAGAGACGCTACATGTATTTGGGAAATTCCTGAAAAAACCTTATTTTGATCTTTGCTTTATTTCACGATCGTATATGGTAGCAGGGTTTGATCTACAGTCGATGAATCAATCCCCGGCCCCTCGATTTGGTCGTCTGCTGTCTCTTCGTCGTCCATATTCTCTAATTTTTTGCCGATCCCTCGATTTCGACGTGACGCCTGATTTTTGCCATCGACATCTAAAAAGNTTGCCGGTAACCATTTTTTTCAACCATTGAGCCCTCCTTTCAAAAATAACCTTGCCGAAGGCGGGGTGCCTGGTTGCAATGAGC
>UZAF01017828.1:0-11404 GCA_900617895.1 Haemonchus placei
TTTTTTTTTATCAATAATTGAAGCAGACCCAAATGAAGCTACGTACTGCGTGGTTCCGATAGATCTTTTATTTTCCGAAATTCAGTTTTGATGTCATATCCGTGCCTCTTTGAAGGAACATACTGCTTCTAATGAATTCTTCCTTCATGTAGAAGGAACCAGGGCCTCATCGTTACAGTCGCCTTTGCCGTACTTTCAGTAATTTATGCACTGTTTATTGAAAAGCATCGGCATCCCACTGTTATCGACTAGTTGCAAAGCCCGTGAAAGGTCTCGATATCTGAATGTAATTGAGCTTACGACTGAATAATCACCAAGTGCTACAGTTAAAAAAACAAAAATCCACAGGTGGATTAAAAAGGCAATGCTGGATCACGCAGTCCACATAAGAGCTTGGAAAGAACAAGCATACCGTTACCCCGCAACTCTTTTTCCCTAAAACGCGATTGTGGTCAGTGTACATTGTTCAGGTATCAACCCGAACTTCAATACTAGGAGGCAATATTCTAAAAGGAAACAAAAAACTTTTATTCGGAAAACCGATAACAACAAAAATTTAAGCAATAGAACCAGCATTGGCAGCGATCCTAGGCCAAAGATCTGCACATTCCTTAGCAACAGGTCCTGTGATAGCCGATCCTTTCATTTCTCCTTTGTTATTGACGATCACTCCTGCGTTATCCTCAAAGTAAATGAACGTTCCATCCTTTCGCCTGAACGACTTGCGCTGCCGAATGACCACTGCTTGAAGAACTAAAAAAGTTCACCTGCATCTAACTTCAGCAACAATGCCCTAAAAGGCACTAACCATGCTCTCAAAACTACCCAAATGGTGAAAGAACTACAAATAGATTGCTCAAAACCCCTGCTAAAACGTACCATGCAGCAAATTCACTGAGGTGCAACTCCTAGGAGTATGAAAAGTGCTATACCCTCATCTATCTAACATCATTCCATCCATGTCAAAAAGCTTTTTCACAATGAAAACTTTAGGATTTAGAGTAAATGCTGGATTATGAAATGCTGCTGAGCGGAAACGATTGCAGGAGTAACGGATTTGATCAACGATAGCTAAGCGCACTGTTCTAGCAAAATAATATCAAAAATCAGCAATGATTGACCTCATGTAAGCAAAAATGAATTTGTAGGAGGTCAATTCAGGCTCGAAAGCACGAAATCTTGGTAATGGGCAACCTACTAACCTTGGAATTCATAGGAAAGTTCAAAAAATATGGGGATCACTCACATCCATGATACCTAGTCAAACGCAGCCAATGCGACTAATGCTCTTACTGGCTTTGATTGTCTATATATCTTGCATACAAAAAAGGATCAATGCCTGTCATTCAGAAGAATTGGACACTCTTACTCTAGTCGTTGAGAGAGGCTTCACCCTATAAGCTCCTCAGCTCCGTACTTTTCAGCTCAGTTTTCCCAAGGCTTTAATGTGACTTGGGTAACTGGTCAGCTTGAGATACTTAAATACAACTTAGATGCATAATGCGATTGCGAACAGCAAGGGAAGAAAGAAGTAAGTGTGATGTATGAGGAGAGATAAGTTGACACCCGATATTAAAAGCATGAACGAATTCTGAACAAAAATGACGAGGAAAGAGAATAGAGCAGAGTTGAGTATTTTGTTGATGCAACCCAAAGTTTCCAGTTGTAACCTTGGCATGAAGCCTCTACTTTTTTAATCCCCAAACCAACAGCGGTGTGACTAGAAAAGCAAGCATTCATCCAGCCCTTGATTGAAGAATCAAAAGTACTAGCAAACGGAAAGGAAAGAGACGTCAAAGCATGGACATCGCTGATGGGTAAAAACATATCCGGCACTCAGTCCTCGAATAACATCATGTACACGGGCCGCTTACGCCAACATAGGCACAACAGCATATGTCACTGCGCAAAGATTTCATTTTTACATTTTATTGTTGACCATCCAAAGCCTTTTTTACAGAAAGATAACGTACTTTAACCGTGCTCAATAACCCTTACTTTAACATATGCTCTGACAAACCACCAGATGTATATTGAACACTGCCTGCCGAACATTTTTTTCAAGCATAGCCCAACCGCTCGCACTTGTTTTCGAAATAGTGAACGATGTTTGCCTTGATTTGAAGCAAAAAATACTGGGGCGTCAAAGAAGTCAAAGGCCGTGAATTATAACCAAATAAAACCCAATGGTATTGAAATAGGTACTAGGAACAGTCTATATAGAATAAAAAAACCAACCCTTCTTTCGGAGTTCTGGCTTTCCCTTCTTTACTGACGCAACAAACATATCACCAACTCCTGCACTGGGAAGTCGGTTCAATCGTCCACGAATTCCATATACAGCGATGACAAAAAGATTTTTGGCGCCGGTGTTATCAGCACAGTTAATAACGGCTCCAACAGGGAGACCAAGGGATATGCGGAATTTGGCTCCAGACGCTCCTCCACGTCCTCTCTTGGACATCTTACCTGCAAATAAGAGTGAGAGTGTAGCTCAATAATAAACTAGACAAGTAACTAGCGAACGAATAAGGAAAGAAAGAAGAAGCCAATCATGCAAAGAAAACTTTCAAAGCCGAAGAAACAACAGAGTAAATCAAATATGTTGAACATCACGAAATTGATGAGAAATCATGAACCACCCACAACACCTGCCCGAAAAAACGACCACAAATCCCTTCCCTCAGCTGCTAAAGCGTTGGAAGCCTCTGAATTACATTCCGTGGGCTCCACAACTTCCAGGAAGGTCAACTAAAAGCTTACAACAATCCAAAAAAGATAAATACAGTTCAACAACACATCAACTTGCAAACTTTCAAAATAAAAGTCGTTGCCGTTGGCAGAAATCGAATACTCAGTCAACGGTGAATATTCTGTGCGGGACCTTCGCTCGCAGTAGCGAATTCCAAAGCGCGCCCTTTTCGTAACCGATTTCGCATAATTTTTTTCCTCACCGGGAGAGTGGAGGAACTCTCGCTCGGTTATGGAGTTCATCTTTCATGCTACCTTTGAATTTATGCAAATAAAACTTGTGAGTTCGATGTGTGGGTCTTTTCTCAGTAGCGATAATGTGATAAGTTGCTTTTAGTGAAACGATTGTTCGATTTCTTTGGGATCTTTCGATGTTTTAGTTATCCTGAGGTATTTTATGGCCTGAAGAAAATCAGATGCCCTTGTCTACTTCCAATCCATTCCTTGCTATTCTCCTCCTTTCATTCTTTTTCAGTTCAGGAACAGTTCGATTCATTTTTACGGCTGGGACGCCGTTTTAACTTTTAATGCAATTTTTATAGTTTCTTTTTATAACACTTTCCCTGGTTCATGTTCACAGGCTGTGTGTAAAAGGGGTTCATTGCGGTGTGTGTTATTTCTAATACCGTGGTTGTTTGGTGTTGATTATCTCGAGGGATATCCGTGGATCCGTCCGGAACCTAGTTTAAGTTTGGTACTGTTAACTTAACAAGAATGAGAGGAACAGTCAGTGTTTTTCATTCGGATTTGAATGTTCTGCTCAATGTATGGTGCATACCAGTGCTTAATGATTACAGATCGGTTACTATAATCTTTTGTTAGCTGGGATATCAATCTGTGTAATTCTTAAGTATAGTTATTGACAAATTTTTCATTACGTAAAGTCTTAGTGGAATAGAAAGAATGCGAATACCTCCAAATGATTTGCAAGATGTATAGGCCCCGCTCAACAGGAACTAATTATTTTTGAAGTAATTGTGAGCTGGGTACTGCTGCTGTTGGTCTACTTGTTGACATATTCTTCAAAGAGGATACCTTCATGTTTGTTTGTAGTCGAGAATTTCTTACCTTACTCCAAGGTATTGTCACACGGATCTACGCAGCTTTCTAAACATTCATCTCTCTTTCCCAGGCCTACCTATAGCAGTCTTACATAAGGTGTTAGTAGCGACTAGCAGCCGCGTATTATAGAAGTCCGGTATCATTTCAAAGTTCTTGAAATGTCTTAACCAAAAGAAATGTCAGGTGCACTTCAAGAGTATCACTGAAATCTTCATCATCACTTCTGTCAAAGAATCCACTCGGTGCTGAACCGCTGAGCCTTCGTAGGGCGTAAGCCATACACCTCTTAAAGAATCTGTTTAGCCTCAGCCTTCAAGTATGAAAATCGTACTAGAGCGGAGAAAGGGAGGAGTAGCTAACCTTGCGATCCGTGATGGTTCTTAGGAACTTTTTTTTGGTCGGGGTAACATAGCGTTTAACCTAAACAGAGGAAGGGAGGAGTTTCGGGATTGAATCAGTTGAATGTTCAGATCTTACCCATCTCAGCTTTCTGCTCAAGATTCTAGTCACCAGAATTGCACGGGGGCTTGCACTAATGTACCTTCATTCAGTTACAAAACGGCAACCAGATGTAGAATAGTCATCAGTAGCGAAGAAAACTAAAAAATCTTAGAAATTTTGAGATGTAAGGCTTTTTTGATAATCTGTCCAAGGTTGGACGAGGTTATGACGACAAAGCGGTAATTAAGCCATCACTGCATCCATCCTATGTGGACCGTTTTTCGGCCCCACTGTGCCTTACGTGGCCTTCTCAGGAGCCACTTCACATGGACATTTGCCAAGACCATTCGCATCGCGAGTTATGCTTTATGGCTATAGGGGACTTGAGAGAATTTTGAGTGGGATTACAAAACGGCATCCCGGTGTAGAATAGTTCATTGGTAGCGAAGAAAACTAGAAAATCTCAGAAATTTTAAGTTGTAAGGTTTTTTGAGTTAATCATCTCCAAGGTTGGACGAGGTTATGACGACAAAGCGGTAATTAAGCCATCACTGCATCCATCCTATGTGGACCGTTTTTCGGCCCCACAGTGCCTCACGTGGCCTTCTCAGGAGCCACTTGGAACACTTCCCATGGACATTTGCCAAGACCATTCGCATTGCGAGTTATGCTTTATGGCTATAGGGGACTTGAGAGAATTTTGAGTGGGACCGTATCCAGCATTTTACGAGATGGAAAGCAGGAAAAAACTGATAGTTAATTCCGACATGCGTAGACGATAGTTATCATAAGGAAACTCGAATTAATACTGGCCATCTCACCTCTAACCTTCACTTCGACTTGTAATAACCGTGCGATAGTTCATAATGTTTATTAAATTATATACAAAGAAAATTTACAAATCTTCTTCATAAGAAACTGGTGGCAGTGTCTCTCGCTTGGAATCGGAATGCGATTCACATGTTGCGGTGACATCCAGCTTCTTTATCAACGTTTCGACAGCAGTCTCCAAAGCAGCGTGATTTGACTTTTCATAAAGTAACAGTACTACCAAAGCGAAGAATAGGGTCAATGTGGCAAACATAAGCATTCGTTGGGAGCGCTGTAGCCATTCACAATGCAATCGTAGTCGATCAATTTGTTCTTGCTAAAATTCTTTTACATTCTAGTAAACGACATAGGCTCAGATGTCAAGAGGACAGAACAGCTTACCTGAGAACTGATACTAGTTTTTCTTCCTACTTTCTCTGTGTTTGATCCTTCGCTGGAGGCGTCGTCAGCTATTCTGCACTTTAACTTTTGCTCCACTTTTTTGCTATGTTCGGCATTTTTCCATAGATCACCGAACATTTCCAGGTTGTTGCTTTCTGTCTCGAGCGCCATGAGCAAAAATTTTTCTCTTGAGCAGGAGTTCCTATACTCTGAAAGATTGTTAATTACGGTGTTGTAATAGATTTTTGCTGATTTTTGACTTATGGGATAACAAAAATTGGTCTATGGGATAGTGGCTATGCGAAATCACCAAATGGTCAGGTTTTTTCCCAAATGTTTGAATAGTTATTGGGAAGCAATATCTATTTGATTATAGTCCACAAAATTCACATTATTTCGACTTGTTCGAGAAATTCGGATGTATAATTTATGTTAAAGGTTTGATCAGCGGGCAAAAAAAAAACAAATAAATTAGAATTGCGTTTAAGTTATAAAAACGAGAGTAGCCTGAGCGGTCAGTGCTACGACTTTATGACCGATAGTCGAAGTCTCAGCGTATAGTTTCAATGAGGCTAAGCTACTTACCGTTTTGTAGATAGACGCGAATGATATCTGTTGTTCCAGCTGGAATAAGGCCAGTGCTAGGACGAACTCGAAACTTTTCCGGTGATGTTGTTTTAATCTTGAACATCACCGAAGATTGAGAGACGTTTCGCACGGCCACGACATCTACATAGTCAGTATTGTTTTCGAGACGGTTCAAAGTCAATATGTCGCGTGGACTGCAAAATGTGATTTACATTACACTGTGTTTTTCGAAGATTGCGAGAATCAGTCTGCTCAAGAGAAAGTGAGTACGGTAGAGAATGTTGCAATTTATCTGCGTCAGAAATACCTTATATGAAGAAAAGCATTTTTGATCCATTCTATGTCGGGACTGCGCATCCTTGCTTCCACCATTGGCTTCAAATTTTGTGGAATACCGCGCTTCACTGATCCGTTGCTAACCTTTCTGGTCAATGTCAACGGGGTTTTTCGATTTGCTTCTTCGTCATCGTCATCGAACGTTACGGCCTGTAATATTTTGTTGTTTATCACAGCACTTATGCTTATTTGGAAAAGCTTCCTTTCTCGCCAATTCTGAACACATATAGCATTAAGAAGGCGAGGGCAAGCGGGATCTCGATAGTGTAAGGGATAGAGCACGGTACCCGGAAAGCACAAGTACGTGTTCGAGTCCCGTCCGAGACTGAAGTTCTCTCATAAATTGCCAACCTTGTGAGACTTTCGCTTTGCGTACTGCGGCAAAATAACAGCCAGTTAACAAAACATCAAGTCTGAGCACATAGTTCTGTTGACAAACCTAGGTTAAAGCGCGCATATAAGGTTCTTCATAAGGCGAAAAACTAATCGGTTGTCGAGAGTTTCTAGCTCACAGTGTAATTAATTCTTTTTATGTCACAATTTTGATATATTTTTTATTCATCATCTTTACTACCTCCGTTAGAATCGCAACTGTTCGTAATACTATTTATTTTGTGCCATACATCAAACTAATAGAGAACGACAACAAAAAGAGACGTTCGTCTGGAATTATACGTGCTCAAACTTTCTTACACTGCTGTTACGTCAACAGCAGCTCCATTGCAACTACAACCGAGGCAGTGGTGTTTATCAGAATTCGATTTGCAGTACTCATTCAGTGAAGAAATTCAGTTTTCTAATGAACTATTGTTTTGTACATTCACTACATGGTGAAAGGAAATGTTTCGCAGCTGGGGTTCCAAAACCATCTAGTAGAATGGGAAAGAGATACAGGGAACAGTGATATTATGGCAACCATCCAAAAATCTATTTAAAATGAGTTCCTTTTTAGTTTTTCAAAGTAGCATGCTATTTTAAGGTGTCCCTCATCAACATTACCTACTTGTAACTTGAATGTGTCGAACAGTTGCTATCAAGAAAAAACTCGTGTTTATCGTAGACCGAGGTTTGTCAGTTTTTGATTTCGTTCCAGTGCGATAATTAGATGAGTTTTGGAAGTCAAATGAGCATAAATACACGCATTTTGAGAATGGGAAGAGCCAAGATTAATTAAATTTTCAAGAGATTCTATAAATTGTTCGGAATCTATAAAGACTAACCCTCCTCATTGCGACTGAATCAATTCCATTCCTCTCTGGGCTGCGATCTGTGTCGTCCAAGTTCATGTGGTTGTTTTCTGGTGGATTTGGAGGTGGTAAACACTTGGCAAGTTCATCCATACTAAATTGGAAGTGGTCCTGAAACAATTTCAATTTCCAAGTAGAATTGTCCAAGGCTTGAGGGTAAAATTGAGTAATTGAACCATTGAAATTGAACAGAATTGCCAACTAAATAGGACAATGAACGCCGTTTGTAGCATAAAATCGAAAGAACTTTCGAAAACAACTAGTTGCAGCCGTGACCCGCCATAGGTTTGGCAAGAGTGTAGATGAGCAAGTGCGCGTTTTAGCAGCAAGAAAAAAAAACTCTCGCGTTATCTAGAACTTCGGTTGGTCAGGCGACAGCTGCTATGGATACTACGAGAAACGGCAGGATTGCCTATTACACTTGCGCTTTCTCCCCCGAACAAGTGCGTCATTTTTATCGGATTGTCTCGGTGACATCGATATGTTCACATATGCCGCCACCGAAATGTATGTGTGAAATATTACTCGAGTTAGGATCCTAAATGATGTTATTTCACCTTTTCTAGAAGAAAATTCACCATTTCATGGTGACTCCAGTAGGCCACTAAAGGCGGCAGAAGCCAGAAGTGGGGTGGGAGAATTGGCTATAACTCCAGCCACGAACTCTCTATGAGTCGCTTCAACTCCCTACTATACTGATTGGCTATTTCTCGTTACAGTGGTTCTCAGATTGTGAGATTGGGTGAAGAGCTTCCCAGCTTTCCATTTGGTGCGAAAAATTCTGGCTTCGTTAACTGGGTGCCGCTTCAGATTTATAAGTTTTTTTTTTTGAAATTTATTACAAGCCCTTACGGAGCATGTGAAAATCAGAAGCAACTTGGAATTATAGGGCTAGTAGTAGCGTTACCACTCTTCTCGAAGCCAATTATATTGTTCGGCTGAAATTTCGGGGCCATCAAGCTCCCAGCTACTTTGTTAGTTTTGACTTTGATTTCATTGACCATTCCTCCAAATTACTGTTAATGGCGATTTTGGATCATTGCTAAATTATAGAGTTCCCGAAAAATTAAGGAAAAATGGATCACCTCTCCTCCCATGTGTCGTGGAAGGTATTTACTGTCGATGAAGTGGGCGATGGCTTCCTTATCAACATGGTGAATTTGCGGATGACCTGGAGTCAACCATGATTCGATCACCTGTGAATAGAGCTTTGAAGCTTTAATTGAGCTTTGAGTGCTATAGTTTGCTTACCCTCCACGTGGCATTAAATATTGGTGGGGATTCGAAAATGACCATATCATGAACAGTATTGGGGTAATAGTATTTGGAAGCATGTAAAATGAATTTGAATGAATTCATATCCTGAATCAGTGAGTTTCGTGATTTTTGGAAGTGTAATGTGCCTTTATTATGGCAACGTACCATGTTTTTCATACTCGTCCCAGTCATATCCACTACAATCGTCAGAGGATCGGCTTTCGTATCCATCGTATGACGCTCGAGCCAGAATATGAAGAGATTTTCGAAACCGATGTCACCTGGACGGTACTGGGCAAGGTTGATCCATACTTAAGGTACATGAGTTAGCGGCGAGGTAGACGTCGTGGTAATTGAAATGAAGAAATAAACATAATTGTAGTCACTGGACGAAGTGAAAAACAGAGGTGATTTGGTATGGCATGTCCAAATTCCAGAAAGAGGAAAGGATGGAGAATATCAGTTTGAAGGAAGGGTCGCCACATGAGAGCTCTACGTTCACTACATGAGAGCACGCCGAGGATGTGTACAGAAACGCGCCTATCCTTATGCCGTTCCTCACTCTGTATAAGTAGTCGGAATTTCGACTCTCTTCTTTATGTACCAGTCCCAAAGCTCTGTCGTTCGCCACGGCGACAAAAACGCTGTTGACAGCTGGGCTGCAGCACAGTGTTAGCGATGAACTCAGAGAAAATGCTCATTTCCTTCCAAACATGCCTAAGCAGACATTGTGTGTGTTCACCAATCTTGTAGAAGAGGACCTCATCAGACCTATCATTGTGGGATTAGTGGTTGATATGATATCACAGTAAAAGTAATAGTTTGCCTGAGTGTATCATGAGGTCATGCGTCACCTGAGAACGTATTCAGGGAAGTCCAAGTCCGGTTAAGTTAAGGGTTGGTTAACAACGGTTCAAGACGAGCGGTTCTCATATCGTGGAGTCCTTGACTCAGCCCAGGAACATGAAAGAGTAGATGATGTTAAGTAGCGGGCCTGCAAGTATGCAAGGATCACACTCCAGAAGTTCTCAAATGGGAATGGCTTCCTACCCCAACTCATATAAATCTATGTCGTCATCAGACCCAAGAGGGAGAAGGGGCTGAGGGGTAGGGAAGCTGGTAATATTTGGTGCATGATGTCCAAGGCAGAAAAGTGCTCACATTCTCGATAGCAGATGGAGCACAAGGAGATCTTTACACCTTCCTAAAACGCTCGGTGGTCGTTTCCAACCCGCTCAGGCTAATCATTACTTTTTCGTCTCTCACAGGTGAATCATTACTTCCTTGCACTAACCACGATCTCCGTGATCAGTGCGAGAAAGTAATGATTTTGAGGGAGGCTTCAAGTTTGTCCAGGAAATGGTAAAGGGTAAACGGATCAAGCATAAAATTTTTGGCGGATCATTAACGCTTCGAAATGCGCTCATTGCTCATTCAACATTTATTAAGAAAAGTTATGACGTTTTGCAGATGCAGCAAGATGAGGGGTGCGGCTGTACGGTCACTCCTTCTATTGATCCTCACGAGTTTGATTACATTTGAGGAAGAATAGGAGATCTAGTCAGCCTTGGTGGGTATCGAGCTTGGGCTTGATCCTCAGAACATTGGTATGTTAACAGAACAACATGCCATTACTCTCAAAATCCCATTTGGTTGATTTCGATCAGATTTATAAGTTTTGGATTGAAGCACTAGAATAATGGCTCTTATCATTTGGCGAAGTACATCTCGGCGATAAAACTTCAAAAGCCATTGATCTTTGGTCAGAATTACCCATTTGTTGTTACCCTCTCTCTCTTTCCATCTTCCTCCCTCACTCTGCCATGATAGCCAATGTAGTAAGATTGATTGCACTGCAATCGGTTCGCAATGGCTTTACACACTCAAATATGTAGTTAAGCAGTACCATGAAGCGTTTCGGAACTATCCCGGCTACAGTAGGATACGTTTTTTTGATTTGGACTTATCTCATTGATTACAAAGCAAGTTTACCCAGCTGCAGTATTTCACTGAGGAATGAAAATGCACGGTTATTGTTTCGGGTAGAGCAAGTTCAGGGCCTTTGCCAAGCAGACCAAATTAGCTATGCGTTTAGAAATTTCTCGACCTACTCTCTACCGTATGTGAGGTAATATGGTGGAATAAAAGAATCATACGTATAGAGCATTCGGTAAGATCTCGTCCATGAAGGTATGCAAGGCCGCGGTCGAGAAGAGGCTTCATTCCAAGAATACTGATGCCTTCAAGTAAAAAGTGTTCGAGAAGGAACTGGATTGACGTTGTAAAAACGGAAGGGAACACTCACGTTCGACTTGAAAATTGGTTCTCCATTGAATACATTGTGATAAAACCGTATAACTAATGTCTAAGTCGTAGCTGTTGGCTCGTAGAAAACAGGTTAGCCACCAGTCCTGTGTCTTGAGTCGTAGCAAATCTTCGGGAGTGCATTTGCGACAGCATTTGTCCTGTTTTGAAAATTCAATTTTGGTTGAAATTTTAATTGAATTTGC
>UZAF01017829.1:1534-34243 GCA_900617895.1 Haemonchus placei
GCTCTTGGCCAAGCAACAAATTAGAGCCGAAGGGTCGAATATTGCCTCAGAGTCTATTGTTGTTTACGTTGCTCAGCAGAAGTGAACACGTGTTGAAGGAGAAACAAATGAAGACATCTTTTCACACGGACACCACATGAACTCATCGGATAAGCTGGTCCTCGAAAACGAAGGAGCATTTATATGGATTTCCGCCGCTTCATTTCATGGCCGAAAACGCTATTTTGCTGGTTCCTAAGCGTTGGGTTTTATTGGTTTCTTTGTCATCTTGGTATTCCATTCCTAGCTCTTGCATTTTTGAGCTCTTCACGTCATCTTACAGCTTCCCATGAGAGGCAGAACGCTTGGCACATCTCAGTGATCGTCAAATTGCTTTTTGGCTTTGAGCTTTGGCTCGAGGGTGTATCCGTGGCTGCAAGCACGTTCCAAACCTACTATTCACTTCAGTACGTAAACGATCCTTTCTCATTTTCTGTGGTGTGCTGATGTCTTGGACTGAGTTCCTTTGAATCATCCCACTCATTCTTATTCCAAAGATCTAGGGTCATTTTTGGCTAACGTGATCATAACTATGGATGTCGACTAATGAAAATGCAATAAATTTGCTGACGAGCAGAGAATCATTAGCCCCGTTAACTAGTCATTTTTGGCTAACGTGATCATAACTATGGATGTCGACTAATGAAAATGCAATAAATTTGCTGACGAGCAGAGAATCATTAGCCCCGTTAACTAGCAACAAAAGCAATTTCCCCAATGAGTCTTCCCAAGCTCCTATTCCTTTCGGATGGCTTGCGATCTAAGAACGTGGGGCCTCCACTCACTCCATTTCGAGATTACTTCATTCCAAACGAAGTAGAAACAGTCGAAGAAAACGGGATTGGTAGTGTGCCATCTAGGCCTACAGACTTGGGCAATTATTCCCTTCCTAGAAATGTTTGGATCCAGGATTCGCTCATAGCCTTCTGAAAGATATTTTAGATCTAGCCGAAGTTTATTGAAGTCAATCCAATTTCAGTGGCGCGCGTTTCCAAAGGAGTTCGATTGCTTATTCAGGCCATACAATGACTTCAGAGGATAAGCGGATATTTGTGTCAACATCACCTTCCTAAATGAGCTCAGTACCAATCAGCTGACCTCGAAGGGATGAAAGACCTGTTTGACAGGGCGAGTATCGATCTGTGGTTGCCCTTTTGAGATACATCGTTAATCCACTCTACTCCTCTAATGATTATTATTTAGTGAGCAGTCAATTGTTATTTCTCCCACACTCTACTGATTAGCGTAGAGGAACAGTACTCATCAACTGGCTAGTATTTATAGATGTGGGAAACAAGCTCAGCTACTACTTTGTCCAACCACCCCTTCACTGTGTTTTTTTTCATTTACTGTTATATTTAGTAATTCTGATCCCATCCCACTCATTTTTGTTGACCATAAGGAACAGAGCACTTTTCTGGCTAACTTCTTCGGTAATTGTGTTAAATGGGATACGTCCCAAAGTCACTTTCTTTCTAGGGGGAGGTGGTGTTGTGACAAGTGGGCACAATCTCACACGCACAGTCCTGCGATTCCCGATTTCCAGGATGAAATCCGGTCAGGACAACCATGCTTTCATCCCTCCAGCTAATTGGTCTCAGATTCGTCTGGGAGGATAGGAGTACCGAATTGCACATTTGCTGCCTACAGCAAGCCATTATGTAGGCCACATAGGCATTCATAACGCCACTAAGATTCTGAATGGAAGTCAAATGCGTTGGCGTAAGCCAATAACGGTGTTGCTTTCTCGCGAAAGAATCCCATTTTTTACTTCTCATAAACGAACCATAAACGGTCATAATTCCTAAGAGCGCCTATTCATATCTCTTAGCACGACAAATGGCAGTGTCTTCATGGAAACGACCATCTTTCCAACAAAATCTCAAATCTTCCTATTTATACACGACCCGGGGTGCGGTGAGGGCGACAGGCCGCTCGGGTAGGAGATACCGCACCTGGCCGTTGTTTCATCTCGCTAAGTATGGTACGAGAACCCGGGTATCGTGTCATTCTCAGTTAACAATTCGTCCCAGTAATTTAGCCAAGCCCCACAGAGTCTGAAAACGACAACGAAGTTTCATACTGTTCCCCTCGAGCCTTCAAAAAGAGCTATTCAATCAAATGTTCCTAGAAGAATCAGACTTAAGAAGATTTCTCGATCGATATGATCGCCCTCAATCTGCAATTTTTTGAAAGAGAGGGCTTGAGGGAGAGGTGTGCATTGCCACAGAGTAGGTAGATTACCATCAGGTATGCCAGCAACCTAATTGGCCAGGCGGGATGAGAAGCCTTTTCCGCTAACAGCTTAGACCTCATGACCCTCTGAACTGCTGTGGGATGAACGGTACTTTCCATAAACTAACTGAATGGGATTCATACTGAAGTGTTGAACATTGTCCTGAGGAACACGGTGTCCTCTCAGGTACCCAACTAATCAAAAACAGACCGTGTAGGTGTGTCCATTATTCTTTTCCGGGACATACGATGAGTACGAATTTCCCCAAGCCTATAAAATGAGAATTAGTCGAACTCTGAGCTCTGAACCGCTTCTACTATTTATAAACTAAAAAAAAAAGGGTGAGGGGCCATAAATTTATCCTCCTATTCTTGGTCGACATTCCAAATTGCGTTCGATTTGGCACACTAGATTTGTTAGGGAGGATTTTGCTGTCATAGCTGCTTATCTAGTCGGTACGCACCCATTTTATTTTTGGCTAAACCCATCTTACTTACCTAAGTGTACCATGTGTTTTGGGTGTTCCGTAGTGGATGTGGGTGCCGGTGTGCTGAGGAGTTGGGCTCACTGAAAGAGGTCGTCTAGACATCACTTCAGGTTGATACAACAATCGCCCACCGTCTGCCGATCTTTCAGGATTACCTGTCGGTGATGTCTTCCTGAAATTCAATTCATTAGAGAAGTGGGAAGTTAACAGCATTTATAAGGCCATTTTTAGAGTGGGCCCTTTCAAGGACACGAAGGGTACTGGCCTACTCGTTTCTCACTCTCGTCATTTGATGTCTTTTTAGTTCGCAACTTGCACTTATTCTGCTGAGGACCTAATCAAGCATCTTTGTGTCGTGGACAGACAAAGAGCTTGTTCAGCAACTTCCTACTGTCTACCCTAATCGAGTGACGCGGTGGAAGTAGCAGCTCCCACTTCTCGTCCTCAGAATCCCAGTCTTGCAACATTTCAATGAAGCGCACATGTTGCGGTGTAGCATTATAATACTTTACTGTTAATGAACTTTGTGGCACTCTGGAGGTCTCCCATGCAATTCATAGTTGAGTAGTTGCCAGCAAAAAATCAACTAACTAAACATAATGCTTTCCTGTTGGCGTATCATTCCTGCCACGCCATTTGTTCAATTAATGTCTTCCATTTGGACATTCCAACATTTTATTTTGTGAAGTACTTAGGAATTCGAACAAATTAGTTCTCCTTGGCGCTTCCTCCCGACGAAAGGGCATCCTCTATTGGCGCCCATCGTAAACAAGAGGACGGTCTGTTCAGAGCTGTGGATTGAGGACATTGGTTGAAGGCCTGAGGCTGCTGTTAGTTGAATTTTTCGCAGTGACATTTCTCAACGATTTAATTCTTCACGTCAGAACGTTAATTTTTTGGTAACTAAGGCGATGTATCTTCCTGGGATTGGGAATGTTCTGAAGTTGTTGGGCCTCTTGATTTGAATATTCCGCTCAGAATAAATGACGATGGCTCGTCCAAAAAATATCATCACATGCTCAATAGTTTTTGTACAGCACCATGTCATGTCCAACAAAATACCCACATGAAAGTGGGTGAATTCGAGTGTGCGCGGGAGAAGTCCTAGTGAGCAGCATGCTGATTCGAGATAAATGCTATCTACGGTGGCTTGAAAATTTGTGATAGGTTGGTAGGTTAACTTCAAATGCACCATCTGCCAAATCTCACACCAAAAAATCCAAGTTTCCGTTTTCCTTCAAAGTGAACCCAGGAGAACTTTGAATCCTGCCTGTTGGTGCCCTGCCCTGAAGGGCAAAAGCACTCAGGACAGAGACAGTCTTCAAATATGACTTTAAACCTCGCACAAGCTCAAAATTTACGTCGCCTATTTCGATACCATGGGCATCCGCAGGCCTTCAATTGCACAAATACTGTTAGAAGTCTCCGATAGAAATTGTTCCTCAAAACACAGCCTATCCAGATCATACTCAATTCGACCACTGCTCTGAATTTTAGTTGCCGGGTCACCCTTTTTCACATTAGAGTAAAGGGTGAGGAGAAGACTCTGGGGACCAAATCGCTCTTGTTTTCGTCATTCAGAAAACGCATTCATTCAAAGAAGCACATTATTGGTAACTAATCATCCTTTGTACTATGGAATGAGGACGTGTAGTACCGTAGTTGACCAGTGATCCGTATAAAAAACGAGTTGTCTTCTGTAAGGAGTTCTGGGAGAGGGGCGGAGCAATGACAAAAAGCACATTAGGCTTTAACCCATAAAGCCTTCCCATGAAACGCTCTAAACGGCATTGAGCCGTACCTCGCCCATTCCTCCCTCAGTCGGGCCCAGTATGTGCAACAAGGACGCAGGGCTCTCCGTTGAATCCTGAATCCAGAGTGTCAAAACGGCCATACTTCATGCAGCAACCTTTTCAGGACATCGACATTCGAAAGCTTGAAAGAAGTTAGGAATTCATGGGTATGAGGTAAAAGTCTGGTTAATTAACTCATCTGACCGCTAATTAAAAGTCTTTCCAGCCAATTTCTATAATACCTCAGAATAGAGTATAGAGGTTATTCTTGTCACTTATCTGAAGGGCTGGAGAACGTTGATTCTTCGTTTATGAATCACTTCTCATCATTTTCTTATCCTTTTATCAGTCACACCCTGACCCAACCTGACGAGACTAAGTTGTGCTCATAACTTTTATATCCTTCCTAGAATTGCGGCAATCCCGGGTTGGGGCATTGCCTAGGGAAATACCAACTGGGAGAAGCATATCGTAATTAGTAGCTACACGTGGTTCTTGAGTGAAGCATCCATTTTACAGCTGCTGGAGCTTCATTTCAAAGCGAGACGTTAGTGTCTCAAGCAATAACGAAGGACGTCCATAGGGTGTGACAAATGGGAAAGCTCTTCTATTGAGGAGAGAATATTCAGCTATGATAATGGCAAGAGCTTCTCAGAACAGCGACACCTCCATTTACAAGCAGGCCATAACTCGGTAATCCTCCTAGAGACTAGGTACATTAAAAGGCACCATCAAGACCGGATGACAATGTTCTTCATAACCTAACCCAAGAAGAAAGCGTAGTTCACTAGGCGGTCCTTCTAGTCCGCATCAAGGGTAACACGCGGGTGAATCCTTAGAGAGTAACAGGGCGGTGCTTCGCTCGATCACCACTTGGGTTTGTGTCCAGGTCCTAGTATGCTGGCTTCAACTTTGTCTCTTGGAACGTTCATTCACTTGCGAATGGGTCATATCCCTACCAACCCGAGAATCCACCACGACTAACTCTGTCACCTCTATTCCGTTTGAAAGAATGCATTCTAAGTGACTTGAGAATTTGATATGAGCCTATCAGTACCTTAATAACCCACAATGCAGAGTATTTCTGTTAGGTACCAGCGAAAGCCCAATTTTGCAGAGGCTGCAGCAAATAGGGAATTCGCTCCCTTGTCCCAATGAAGAGATCCAGTGCAGTAGCCAACATTTCAGTATCCATCCCACTTGAGAGTACCGTCTAGTATGTAAGAAGTTCGACTCATAGTCGCTTGAGGAGCTGAGGTAGATGCCAATCCGCTCACTATTCAGCACTGACGTTTTCCAGATTCACCCTTCTTCTAACAGTTTGAAACCGTTCGAGAAGTGCTAGTACGCGAACATTTTCTCTTTCTTATACGGAACTGTATTACTCTCTTTCTCTCTCATAAAACTCACTTCCAGCTTCTATACTTTTCTCATAAAGGTGTTCAGAAAGCATTCTATGTCTCTGGGAACAAATTCTCCTGATCAAATCACTCACACTGCTAGCGCAGGATCCACGGGCGCTCCTTGTCCTTTCTTCTGGCGACCATGCACATCACAATAAAATCTGTCTGAAACACAAACACCTGCATTATTCGAATTCTTCTTATCGAAAAACTTTGTTATACCTTCGATGAAATGATGACCGACATTGCGCAGGCTGCTTCCACATGTGGCACATGACAGACAGTCTCCATGTAGATCGTGACCAGCAGCGCGAGCCATTACTCCCCTGAAAATATTCCGTTACTTCCTTCTTTGCGTGTGCTTCCATCTTTTCGTAGCATATGGTCAATCTGTTTTTTCCAGGTTTTCACGATGAAACTCATGAATTTGATCGTGATGTTCATTTCCGTCATTATCAGTGTAAGTAAAATTTTTTTTTGTTGACTTGAGCGGTTCTTACGAAGTCGGTTGAGGGAAAGGAACGTAGTACCAAAAAGGAACGACCCGATTACCTACTCACTGACTCTTGTGTTTATTCTTCAACCTTTCGAAGTAGCGAATGCAGAAGTGGAGGAACAGGTAGTTCCCAACTACGAGTTCCGCGGGGAATCATAGAGTGGTCGCTTTCAATACGAGCTTTATGCTAGCACATGGCAAATTTCTAATGCATTCACACGCAACATTAATCATATGGGCGACCTCGAAGTTTTCCTGAATTTAGCAGCCATTAGAAGGCTACCCTCAATGAACGGATTGGGGTTAACCCCGAGTCGTGGAAGCCGTTTACCTGTAGAAGAATGAACTTCTGTAAACCGATTTCTTAAAGAGAACTCATGAAGCTTCATCGGCAGGTGTCAAGTGCAAGCTCCAGATTCTATGGCAAAAACGTTCCTTTTTGAAAACCCGAAATTTTGATAGAGCTTTTTCAGTATTTATAATGGAACCTACGTACTTTTTGGTGTATTTATAATGGATCCTACGTACTTTTTGGTGGAGCTTTTTTCATAAGTAAACAAAATCAACGATGTTTGTATGGTTCACAAAATCCTCCAATCCCAAGAAGGGAGCTAGGATTCAGTTCCCCACGCAGACCCCGTTACTTCTATAGGTCCAAGCTTTGGAAATCCCTACTAACAGCGGTGGACTATTTTTTCGGAAAAAATCGGCACTATTGCATTGTTTGGTGCGGCTGTTCCCACAGCGATGTAGCAATTGACTGATTGACCAACAGGACAGCAACAGCAGCGGTCCACTAACAACTGATAGCTACCAGTGATAGTTGATACGTCCAATTTTTGGAACGTTCACTTGAAAACCCAAACATGTCCATGTATTACAGAGTCGAAGGTGTACTTTGGCGCCCGCTCCACTGGATGTTTGGGAAGAATTAGAGAGAATGCCTAATCACTTCCCTACTAACATATTCTTTGAATCCGATTCGAAAGGACTCCTATGCATTGGGCATAGTGACCAAGAGCAAACAAAGTTGCCCAGGTGAATAAGGAACAATGGAGAAGCTCGTTGATTACGCCGTGCATGACAAGACATTTCCCTGGATAGGTAGTTCAGCTGTCAACTTTCCCTCTGTAAGGGTTGGTGAGGGTGTTCCCTGTCACATACTCACTTTGGCATTTATGCTTACAGAGTGTGGCGCTGTGGTGACTGTAGGAAAAAAGGAAATCGACCAATTTGACAAGTTGTGTCACCAACGTTTCCAAATCAAGACAGCATCCGAAGGAAGTTTGTAGAACTCTTCAAACGTTTTGACTCCCGAGCTTTCCCGTTGGGACCATCTCAACTCGAGGCCGACAGCTAGTCTATAAGCGAGGTTGTGATCTCTTCACCAGGGACCATTAGTGACCTGGACTTAAAAATGATTTTTTTTCTTGTGAGAGGTGATCTTATCGTTATAATGGAATAATTTTTTGTATCGACGTTTTGTTTTGCTCCATTTGACGGACTTGAGATGGAGTAATTTATGTTCCGGGCTCCTATGGTAACACACTCGATCTTACTCCACAATTTTCATCCTGACCCCATTCCAAGTTTCGAATAGAATAATAAATCTTAGCGATCAAGGAGTGAGAACAAATGGGCACCACTTCCTCGAATGTAGAGGATTACCCTCTAGAATTCGATAACCAAGAAGCAATTCCCACCTTCTGAGTTCTTCATGAAACTGGCACTGAGCACCACTGACAATCCCTATTAAGAAAGAAAAAGAGCCGATAACCACTACCAGCAGTTTGAGTTCGTTCAAGTCGGACAGAAAACAATACCAGATTTACTTTACTTATGGCCTCCTCAGTGGACTCGCAGTTGTAAATTGAATCCACTTTAAACAAAAAAAAGGTTGGAAGCGCTCGGCCGTAGTTCTTATTTCTCAAGCACCATATAGCTGGGAGCTCGCAGTTACAGATGACCCCCTATTTCTTCTTCAGCATACTTTTGGCCCCAACCACTCACGACAAGCTCTACCTGGAACCCCAAGTCAAACCAGTATATTTATCCTCTCGGACGAGGCTGTAGCCATTCAGTTGACTTTTGGGACTCTGAGGAATGGAAAGCTCGCTTGGCCCAAGGGGTATCAAACCATGATTCATCCTCGGATCATGCATGCGATAGACTGCACACTTGTCATTGCTCCATATGTGCACCCTGATGCAAAATATATCGGAACATAGTCAGCCAATTCTTTTGACCTTTATAGGTCGTTTATACAAATCTCTACAAATTCCTTCAATTCAAAGCCCTCAATGAAAAGATAAAAATCGATCCGGTGAGGCAGATTTAATATGACCTTAGAAACAGATGATTTGTCCACTAGAGTCAGCAGAAAAGAAATGGTTGTGTTTTCCCGATATAATGGTAAATTTCCCTTCGAATTAATTTCCTAGGTACCACGTAGAAAAATATGTAAAAATCTGGGCTGTAAGCTTGTGCGCTATTCAAAAATATTATTTTCAGGTTTCCGCTACGCCAGCAGCCAGAGTGAGAAGAAGTTTCAGTGAAGCGTTGGCCAATCGAAACGGTAAGCCACAGCCAATGATGACAAGCACCTCGTACAACCTGACAGCACTGCTCTTGTAGGTCTATACAACGTGGAATACGATGGAGTCCCAGAAGCACTTCCACCTCGACGAGTTCGATTCTACCGGACTGGCGGAACGATTCTACTTGGGTAGCTAGCCCTTCGACACAGTTCCTCTAGGCCTGCTATCAGTATTATCACCCAAAAGCCAGAATGACAATGATTATATGTCTGAATTACTTTTGATGTCGATGTGAAACGATATCGCGATTGTAATGAATGTTGCTTCTGTTAACAAAGTAATTCAAGCGGCAAAACTCACAGAATTGGTCTGTTGCAGAGGAAACACACTGGTAGACCTTGTGGATTGGGATGATCGGAGAGGTTACCTGAAAGCAATTCATCTTTGCCCTCAAACTTGAAATGTTCACTCCCGCATTGGAAATCTAAAACCTTTTGGCTTGCCTTCCTCTTCCTTGATAAGACGAAGAGTCTCGCTGCGCTGGTAAGCTGGTTCGTTTGACTGTCGAGGAATAGTTGCAGGTCTAAAACAACTACATGTAACTTTGTAACTACATCTAACATGGCTCACTCGACTATGTGTAGAACCTCTGGCTTGTGGTGATAAAGGTGATTGGCACAGTTTGAAAAATAGTAATGGCGATGATTTCGAGAAGGTTCCAATAAGTTAGCCTGAGACTGTTAACTTGAAGGCCCAGCTTGAAAGTAAATTAAAAATGCAAGTTGCAGTTGCAAGTGCAAAATGTTTTTTCGGCTTTCCCTTCTCATGAGTTGAGCTTCTCCAATACTGACAACACGCGATTACAGTTGAATCATACTCCATTTTTGTATTTAATAACAGTTCAAAAAGGCTCGATGGAGCTGGGCGTCGTAGTTTAAGGAGGTTTTGTGACCCTGACATTGAAACTGGAACGGCCCCGCAAGTGATCCCCCCGACCGTTTCTGCTTTTGGCTTTTTTCAGGTGCTCCTTTAGCGCCTTTCAGGATGATATACATTTATCACCATAAACTACTGGTTACCGCCAACAAACAAAGGAAAGGTATTCGACCCTTTTTAATTCAACTACGTGGCTTTGTGACGAGGAAAACTGAGGGCTAGCTTCAAAATTTTGGTCATCCAGTCCTCAGGAAAGAGGCTGGAAGTCAGTTTGGGAGTCAGATAAGAGATGCGAAGCTGGCAAGGATCGCCGGTAAGTGTGAAGCCAATTCGAATCCGCAATCTCATTTTTGAGTTCTTCAAAGTTTTCGCGGCAACAAAATGTGATCCGGGAATGATTGGCCGACCAGCAGATATCTACTGTTTACGTCCCATCCAGTAGCTTTCGGGAATCGCCTTACCACAAAATCCGTATCATAATGATCCACGACTCACTATCCATCGAAAACAATTTTCACTGAAATTCGTCCAACGACGGATCCCTCGGTGATCCTCCGAGAGTATGCTGGGTGATTATCGGTCCTGTTGGTCTGGTGTGATCGGACGTGACGATTATTTCGTGTTCAATTGCTACATAATCGCCCAGGATAACCGCCCAGTACGATCGGGAGCTACAAAAGGCAGCCGCCAACGCTTCGAGTCGCTCCATTTACTGTCTGTCTATTGAAACGTTTATAAACCCATTCCAGAATGCTCCGAATCTTCTTGTGCTTTGCAGTTTTCGTAGCAATTCTTGCAGATGATACAGATATGCAGGCAAAGGCGAAGCAGGTACAGCATCAAGCTCATCAGCAACCCTGAGTAAACTAGTAATTCCAGCTCGAAGAAGACTTCAAGTCGAATATGACACCCGACCAGAAGAAGGCCAAGTTCAACGAATTCCTCGCTAGTCTAGGAGGAGACTATAAGGTATGATTACATCAAGATTATGTTACAATAGACTAGAAATACTCAGAATGTTTTCCCGCTAGATTGAAGCCGTTTGGTTTTTACCTTCACAAATAAGATAAGGCTATATAAAGGCTTTCTTCGATTACAAGGTTCTCGAGTAAATCAAAATAAGTACTGTATATTCATATTTCAACGTCGGCATCACTTGCATGACATAGAAATCCCTGCATTTCGCCTACGATTCGCTTTCAACTGAGCGAATCGTTGCCATTTTCGAGTTGCTCAAGTCATTTCGGCCGACCAGAAAAGATCATTCCCCAAGAAGTGAGCACTGTCAAACAAGGCAAAGGGTACTGTAGTATCAAAATGACCAGAAGATCCAGCCAAACTTAAATAAGCGATTTACAAATTCCTCTACTCATGACCCATTTTTTGGTGTTGCTGGGTACCCAATTCAGATAAGAGGTGGGTATGGGAGATGAGTGACTGTTCTTCTTTAGGTTATCATGAGACTTTTCAATTTATGTCGCTTCAGAAGTTTCTACGGAAGGGTAAGAGATTGAGAAAATTTGAGAATTTTAAAAATTCCTGAAAAAGTCAGCCATGAGCGCTGCGAGCAATCGGTTGCGCGATCGGTCGCTCGCCAAATCGTGGACTATGAAAGCAGCCAGAGAGAACAAACGTCTAGATTTCCCTGATCAAGGAAGCCCTTGATCAGACAGATTGAAAGATCCTATAAGTAGTAGTACATTCCTATAATGTCATGCTGAGTTGCTAATTATAAGATCGAAACAAATAAAATGGAAGCAGAAAACGGAATTATGAGGTGTATGGCTGAGAAAACGAAAAAGAGTGGGAGCATTCGTGAGCATTTAGAACGAAATGCTGTTCAATTAAGGAAAAATTCGATTCACTGATGAACGATTTGAAGACGAAGCTCGCCTCGAGCAATAATGAGAAGGTTTGTGCCCATCTGAGGGTCAGGTCGAATTCGCTTTGATATTCAAACTTATTGCAGGTGAAAACACTTGGGAACAAGCTGATGAGCCAATTTGAAGCAGGAGCATTCTTCGGTGGCATGGAAAACGCGAGAGCAACGGTTAGTATAGTGGATACTTCAGCCGCAAATATTCATAGATAGAATTCGAGCTCTCAATCTCTGATCCCGAGAATCCCAGGAAATTCAAAGAAACCTTCCTGTGCTACACCTGCTCTGCGATGCATTATGCTTCGATTTACTAAGCTCAGCTCGCATTCTTCAAACTAAAAATAACTTTCAATTTTCAAACCCCGTTACATTCATTCAGTTTTGATGCAGCTCTACAGGTGGATGAAGCAAAAATCATTACAGATTGCCAAGGAGGTCGCCGATGCCCAGCTTACCGATGCCGACAGAACCGAAATGAAAGCGATAAAAGAGGAGTTTGGTCAGAAGTTCCACCAACTTTTCAAGGGTGTCCTACCCAGCAGAGGTATGCGAAAAAAATCGTTACTTCCTTGTTATACCTATCTGAATGAGCATAGGAACTGAGAAAAGACTGGGGAAGTAAGACGCCTTATGCGTAAATCTGTTCCAGTGAAATGTTAGTCGCACAAATTTAATCATTAGAGTAGTGTTAGTACCACGAATAGCTTTCAGAAACAATTTTGTGATTTCTGAAACCCTTATTCTGCCCATAAGCCACCAAATCCCACCCTTAAGTTGTTATCTGAAACGTACAGCATAACTGCTACAGCAACATCGAACATTGTCTTCTGCGAACATAAGACGCTAAAACCAGAGCTGATCAAATGAGCGCTGGAAAATCAAGAAATCCGAGATCAGAAGGAACTTGGTCCAGCCACGTGAACTGAACCTCCCAGGCGAGGGAGAACCTCTCAGAGCAGCTATCGGCTAACTGTGCACTCTCAATCAGAATAGAGAGGACATCGGAGCATCACCCTAACTACATTCGTCAGCTTGCACATACACTTAGATTTCGGAAAAAAAAGTTTTATGAGCCGTTCATAGCATTCAAATGCGTCATTGAATCACAGCGCATTCGAATGCTCATTGGACCTTCAACAAGTCTGAAAATTGTTGTAGACCAGTGAAAAGTCGCTGAACTATCAAGATTCGCCTCTTAGAAGAGGCCGGCGGGGGAAATCAAGAAAATGGGTCAGGTTCCTTTTTCCACATAGGATTAGCACCCGGTCTCGCTTATTCAATAACAAAGTTTATAGAGTAGAGAAAAAGATCAATTTCAGGTCATGCAACGCCGCCAACTCCGGTCTAACCAGCACCTTCCGGTTCTGTCTACAATTGTTATAGTATACATGAACTATAAAGTCGAGATGTTTCTAACATTCAGGCAGCAATTTGAGGATCCCCGTCATTGCGAGCTTGAGTTGAGTAATAAAGCACGCAACTCAGGAAATTCAATCAGAACTGCATTTGGGAAATAGTTTGACGCTAGCATATTAAAATTTGAACACTCATTCCCTCTTGGGAAGAAAGACGACGAAGAAAGAAAATGATGTAGACATCGATGACGACCAACAAAAAATGGGTAATAAAGATCATGGTCATCTGAGCAGTAAAATTATTGAATAACACTCACACTCCGTTGTCGACTATGCCAGCGGTCTGCTGTATGTACTGCTCTGCAGCACTTTCGTCAGAGTACAGATTCATTGGGCTGTTGTACTGAAGATGTTTAACTCGCGGATCGGCACTGAATGGAAGAGCGGGAACGTTGAAACCTTTGAACACTCAATCCCTCTTGAGAAGAAAGGCGATGCTTGGGTTTTTACTAGAGGTCTGTCAAGAATGTGACACTGTCTATGGGTCCTCTGTGATAGAATGTTATAGGCGAAAGTAGTGTTTTGCCTGGTGCCTGGAGCCTTCGTGTGAACTTTGATGAAGAGGGACCATTCATTTTTAGATAGGATCCCTTGATGTTCAGCCACCTATCAGAGCACATTAAGAAAATCATAACAGGGCTTTCCATCCCACTTTGTAAACCTTGCAATCAATTTAGTATTCCTTGCAACCAGTGTCATGACTCTTCCATTCTGCTTCCTAAATACGCTGGCAATTCTGCAGAACTCCCATTCTGATTAATATGAAAATCTTGCAGTCCTATTCGTATTTCTCGAAGCTGGTTGTTACAACATTCTAGGTAAAATGCGATTAAGTATAGTCTATTTTCGGGACCTGCCCACTATCTGGCTATTCGAGCAATGGGGATGTTCCCCATCCGAAGCCCTGGCACCAATTGCACGGTTGACGCTCCTCAAAGCCTAGGAGTTATTTCTCGCACTGTAATGTTGAACTCAGGTCCGTCAATATAGAATAACTGCCCCACAGCAACCTCAATTCTACAAATGAATGTGTGTTTTCATCTTACACGAAAATCACAACATCGCTGCTGATGCTAAAAGTGTAGACCGCGCTCGACGGTGCAGGAAATTGCCGTCAAAGACATCAACGCCAAACTTGGTCGAACACTTCTCCAACTTCTAAAGAGTGCTACGGTGAGTTACCCAACTTGTGATGGCTCGTACTTGGTCGCGGCAATAAGCCAGAATATGACATCTATGGTGATAGAGTATATTGTAGCCTGCTTAGTATAAACCGGATCGTACCGTACAAACTTTACAAAAGCGGTGGCACGATGTACGAAATTGGTTGCAAGGTTTTCAAAATTAGGTTTGGCAATACGAAACTGACTATAAAAGACTGTGAAACTGAATAGGAGATTCACTGAACATTCTTCTTTGCAATGTTCACGAAATAGAATGAAATAAGGAAACGAAGGTGGTTGCAAGATTTTTTACATTAATTGCAACAAAATTAGGTGAAAAATTCTGCATAGGTAGCACAGCACGATGACTGGAGGGGGGTGAGAACACATATGTAATTCGGTACTACTGCAACGGCTACATGAGTAATAAAAGGGACACAAGAACCCTAGGAAGTAGACTAGAGTTCTCAAGTTTTGCATGCAGGCGGTTCGATCAATTTTTCGTTCGACCCTTTCGAAACACATGTTTAAGAGGCGATAATCTGGCTGAACAATGGTGGTTCATGAAATCACTTTCCCCGATCAATAATCCCATGCAGGAGGGAACAAAAATGAAAATGCAAATCCACATTAGCCTCTTGGAAAAGGACTCTTGGAAAAGGATTATATCTACAGCGATTCCTGATGGAAAACCTAATCAGGGCAAAAATAAATAAGGAACAGCGACTTACGTCGCTGTTGTGCTCCAAGGAGACTCGAAACGGTCGATCTTCGATATGGCGCTGCTCGGTGACTTCAGGACGCCAAACACGCGTCTGCCCACCCGACGGACTCCTGAAACGCTGGGGACAATGTAGCTATGCATGCATAACGATACAGCAATAAACGCATAGCTTTCAACTGGTCATATGGTTGTGATTGGACATGGCTCAAATCAGCCCAGGGCAAGAACCAGCTTGTTACCCACGGTTCGTGCACCCCCGACCAGGAACTCCTATGCCCACCGGGTCCACTTGGTCGTGCGAAATCGCGAATGTCTTCAGTTACAATTACTTTGTGGTGCTTTGTATTTCTGATAGTACGGGGTTCCCCAAATCCCTGCAGGCTCATAGTAATTGAATCTGCTGGTGTCGGCTCTAACCCTGCAATTTCTTATGAACCAACTAATGTGGGTTATACGCCTTACATGGACAGGGAGTGAGTTATCTTAGTGTTTGACTTATATTTAATCGAGTATACCAGAGTAAACATCACAGACTTGGATCGCTTGCAGTCTCGTGCTTCTGGGAGCAAGTGCGCGGAAAGAATCTTCTACAACAGTTTACTTAGTCTTAGGGACCACTGGATCATTGAAAGTGGGTGTGAGCTATGCAACGAAGGCTGTTAGAAAGATCGGCAACAGACTGCCTCACAGATGGATGTTGAATCTGGTTGAAGATGAGATTATTTTTCCCAATCTTCCTTACTAGAAGTACGACATATTTTATTAGAATCTCCAAAAACCGGAGGTTCTCTGTGGTCCTTCAACCACTCAAACAATAGATGTGATTTCAGTTAATGAACAGAAGCTGCAAATATCAGAATGAAGTGAATGCACACAGTCGTGCTCTACAGAACATGTAGCTAAACAAGAGATACATCAATGAAGTAAGAAAACGTAGAGTGATCTAAATGTTCCCTCTGCTGAGAGTGAGCTTGGAGACTTTATTTCGCTCATATTCCTCGGTGCAGAGAATCTTACAACAACAACACCCCTTTTTTGATTCACGGATGCCTGCGTCTGATGAGTACTGTATGGTTTTTTACTGAAGGGGAAACCACAAACCGAGGTCTGCCTGGTCTTGAACATCACGGAAAGCACTCAACTAAGAGGAGTGAAAACAACACCAGATGAGTGCTTCTTTTCCGCGAGACATGGATAGCCCACAGGGTTGATAGAACAGCTGAGAACACTTTTAGTCCCTAGGCAATTACATAAATCACTTCAAAAGTGAACCCGCTAAAGATTACAGTTCGGAGGGAAAGAATGACAGAGATTTAACTCGAGAATTGTTCCAAGTCGGAGGGGAAATTGAAGAATACTGGACTCTTTGTTAACATTGACTTGACAATTAGATCGAATACCTATGAACCTGCAGGCAATGCAGGGTGGATTTACATAGGAAGGGCAATAAATCAATGTGTGCAGAGTGTGGTGTCTCAAGTAGGGCAGAAAACTAAAGCACGTAGGGCACGTAAGACACACTCAAGGACCTAGAGGGTAGCGAAGAGTGGATATACATAAGAAAGGCAATAAATCAAGGTGTGTAGAGTGTTATGTCACAAATAGGGCAGGAAATTCAATCCTGTTGAATAGACACACTTGAGGACAAAGGGGCGGTGCAATAGCAACGAAATCGTCGCGTCGCGACAAGAGAGACGTCGCGCGCGAAGTAATGTAGCAGAGTGCACCAGGAAGTAAGAAATACAGAAACAAAAGACTCAATAGTAGAATCATGTCAAAAGTAATAATTGCGTAGCGATTGAGCTGTATGAAGAACGCTAGAACTGTTATAATGAGGCGAATGGTCCGCGACAGCCGTGTGCGGCGTGACTACTGCCCGTCTCTCGAGGACGAATAATCTAAGAACAAGGCTTTCTGGGTAGAAATTTACATTATTCTAAAATTTCTAACATCAATCAAATAAAAGTTGGGTGTTGCCCGTCTACCAACTTTTCTCACACTTACACCGCAGCCATTACTGAAAATTTCGTGGACCCGAAGTTTATGGTTTGCTGCAAGCACATTATTAGGCTGTCATCGTACTAGGTTATTTCGCGATTTGGGTCTCAGTAATGATCTAACAAGCTGATTCTTTCTTATTTAGAGAAATCTCTATTTCCTAATGGCACACTGGGGCCGTCCGAAAATTCCAAAACGCTTACTGCCCACATGATGGTTATTTGATATCGCGATTACGGAAATATGTGCGAAAAATTTCCAGCGACTCAAAAAAAANAAAAAAAAGTGGGGAAATAGATAAGGACGCGATCACTTTCGATAAGCTTCTCAGAACGGCTGACAAAAGAATTCCGCTTCTCTTCAGTTCCACTGATGCTAACGACAATGTAAACGTGCAGTGCCTACTTCATGAAGTGATACGATGCAAGATAAAAAAGGAAAGTGACCTGGTCCCTGGTCATCTTAGGTGAATAGGTAAGCATAAAAAAGAAGATTACAGATTATCAGTCCATGCGACTCTTAGCTATTCGTCAGAGCAAAGGAATTTGAAGACAAGTTGTCTGCTGATCGCTGAAACACTCGGGAATGACTGTCATCCGGGAGTTGCCTATTCACTACTTACCCATTCAGCATGCACCTTATCGCACCTGCTCTGAGTTATGATGAAATGACGGTGAATCACCTTCCTATCATCAATGATTTCCCTCACATCAACTGGGAAGTCAGGTTATCATGCTGTATTGCAAAATGCTAGGAATGGGAAGAAGGACTCAGAGGTCAAGTGAAAAGTCATTAGACATGAGTATCATACTACGTTAATGACCTATGGAAAGCCTTCCCAGGGAGGAATTGAATCGCAAACATAAACATTAAACAGGTTGTCTTGACTGCTTCTTACTTTTACTGGATGCTACTGGGGGGTAAACGGTATGAAGGTTCGCATCCCCTTAACCACATCCCCCTAGCTCCAACCAGTAGTATTTCGAAGAAATTATTAATAACATTGAACCGATCATTGAACTTACCATGGTTTCGGTACAGCTGTTACGTACACCATATTGGCGTTCGGTCTGATGGCGGTCTGATGATGGCGGGGGAGGGGACAGGGAAACGGGCGATGCGGGAATCCCACGCCGGGAGGCCGCGTTGTCGTCCCAATTTACATATATGTGACCCAGAGAGAAAACGAGATGCGTTCATGGGTGAAGTTATGGGGAAGTAAGCTGCCCCTCTGAACGGACTTCATCTCTTCCATCCTCTTCTCGGGCACTATCCCGCTCAGTCGAAGAACAGGAACTCGTCTTTGCCTTTACATTCCTGCAGAGGTGAGCCATCCTCTTATCGCAGAACTCTCCTCTACTTCACTGTGAAGCTATTGTCTCACAGAGAGTTCTTTCCTCACCCATGTTTTCTTGTTTTTTGTCTTCTGTTTCCATTGAGGAATTGCTCCTTCGCTTTTCGTTACAACTACTACTCGATCATTTCACTATCTATCAGCGATCGGCAGATATCTAATGACTAAATGAACATTTACGTGTAGAACTATTCTCCAAGGCGAAAACCGCCTCACCGTTGAGCTCCTAGTAATCTACTTTCCCTCCTCCGACCTCTCCCAAGCCTGCTCTTTTTGAATGTTCTACTTTAACTTCTGTTTCAGAGGGAGCAAAGGATCTGTAGGACAAAGAGAAAAAGCGAAATATCTCATGGAAGTTACCCATCCATGGAAATCAGCTAATTGACGCCTGGCGTGAAGACTTGAGAAAGTGAGAAAATCCTCAAGAGGGGTTAACTAGAATGGGTTAATGATCAGATATGGGATTGCGAAAATAGGATCGCGCAACTCCGTCACATCACCATGGAATCTCCGCTCACTTTCAAAACCGAACTCGCGATGGAAAAGGGCATAGCCGATATATTTCCTACTGCCCCAGGGCACAAAGGATCTGCGATTTGAGAATTTTTGAGAATAAAGAAATGCGGATGCTCCTGGCTCCCACAAGGAAATGGCATCGTGGGCATTTGGTCAATGGCAATATCGTCTAGTTTTTCGACAATTTCATACTCCCTGGTTTACTCATTGATTAGCTGATTCAGATACCTGCCCCTCAGAGTATTCGCAAGGTTGAAGAGCAAGTGAGAAGCATGTGAGCTCATGTCCTCATGTGTTCTGTAAAGCGTCCGATTCGCCAATCCATTTCAATTTCCCACTACAGCAACAGTGCCTTCATGGTTCCAAGCGTGAAAGTGATAAGATGCAATATGGAGAAAGGGGGTTCCGCTATTTGGTCAGTTTATGTTTTAGGTAGGCACAAGGAAGAAGATTACAGATAATCGGTCAATGCGACTCTTATCTCTTAGTCATAGCAAAGGAATTTTCGATGAAATGTTGACTGTTGATCGAGTATCTGTGCTAAACGCTGTAGCACTTAAAGTGGTTGTCATTTGGGATTTGCTTATTCAGCATACTTTCATCCAGCATACCTTGTGGAGCCTGCTCTGACAGGGGTCCTGGGTTCACATGAAATGGGAGTGATCCCTTTTTTCAACCTCAACGATTCCGCTCAATTAAGTTGTGTAGGTTAGTTAGGAAATTGTGGCTCATTATTGCTAACTGCTCATATCAACCTTTGTAACTGATGGCCCAGATTCGTGACAGTTAACAGTTTTGGATTTAGTGACGAGTGGCGCTCTTCACACACACATGATCAACAATAAAAAGGAATAAGAAAATTTGAGAGAACAGAATTCATTTGCGAGAGCCGTGATTGAAATATTAACGATGAAAATTTTTCTCAAAATGAGCTTACCTTTCCGATTTTGTTCCTGATCTTTCATAGAAGGACCCCTCACAGGAGGAGACGATTGCTCTATCCCGTTTAGAAGCACTAACAAGGAATTTGCAGGTGTGGCAGCACGAGTTTCGCCATTCAACTCACAGTTCCTTCATAATTTCCGTCCTCTTCCTGATTTCGACTTCCACGACCATGACATCTTGCGCCTGATGCTGTACCTTCCCTAGCCTTTTTACGTCTCTCGGTCGAGACTTTTGGGATGTGAATTATGGCCCCTGCATGCGATCACGCGTAGGCTAGGATTCTTTTTACCGTTTCTTTTTACCTGCCAACTTGAGAGTTCCTTTATTCATCAGACAGACGAAATAGATTCCGAAATTCTTCCTTCAGTCAAGCAGATGATCATTCAGAGGTGCTTAAATGAAGAGCTGGAACGAATATCCGTGGAATTTCGGTGTCTAACATCTCTATAGGTGGCTAGTAGCAAGAAGCTGGTATTAAAACAAATAAAAGCAATCATCCATTGTAGTTGTCCCTTATCTCGTGCTTAACTTAGAAGAGGAAGAGACTACAGATGGAAATGAAATGGAAACCACTAGTTTCGTGTTTTCCCACGATTTTCGCAACTTTCTCCAAGAACATTGAATGTGTCTGTGGTTTCAGAAGTCTTGCGAACGACCGTAAAAAGCCGTGTATCAGATGCGTTCGACACATCCGAGCATCCGTCTCCGGCGACACTTTCCGTTTCTGTACCGGCATTTGTGAGATCGCGCAAAGCGATAGAGAGTACGTACGCTGCATAGTAAGGGACCAACCAGTTCCCTCGTTCGTGTCGTTTGAAAAGATCATATTGGGAACTGTCCATCTGTATCCATTCTATATTTGTGCGGCATACGAGGGGTGTAGGATACTAATGAACTTTACATTCTACGATAGAAGATAAGAAGAGCGGTGAAAAGCTGAAGGAGGTGGAACAAAGTGATTTCATGGGCCAAGCTTAATCCCTCTTCCCTTGCTTTTTGCTCGCTCTAAGCTTACCTCTTACTATGAGCACAAGCCCAGATCCTTACACAACATTTCCAAAATCACATTTTCATGGAGTGTCATTCTGATTATTCATCGAAACATCATTCCTTCCTTGAACTGTGATGTTTGCTGCCTACCAATTCCATTCTTACATGCCCCTTGGTTCCCTTCTCTCCTGCCTATGCTTGTTTGTCACGTTCTCTCTCACTATCTCTCTGTTTCCCTCCCTCTAGGAGACCCTTACAAATCTGTCAGTAGTTCCTTAATTCCTGCTCTCCGTAACTACTTTCGTGTCGTGCTGCATTCTCCTGATGAATCCACTGAAGTGTTTCTAACTCTTCACATCATCAGATCCTCCCAATGACCCCTACTTGAGCATTCAGCCTCTCTCCTCATGTGCCCCCTTTCTCTTACCTCCTATTCCCTTCCGATCTCGAGCATTCATACGCTTCATTACTTTTCATGCAATGATAGTACAAACTAGTACACTCTTACTCAGTGAATGTAGCAAAGTTAAGACACCCCTGAAGCAGAGTTGTTGGCAGGAAGCGTGAATGTTCTACATTTATCGATGGCAAGCAAGCATCAGAAGCGCGTTTTTGGAGCAATCAATCCTTTCGAAACAGCCCATTACAGCCACTGCATTGCATGTCAGGTGTTAGTACCACAGATGCTTTTTTGAAAGTATTGATGACTAGGCTTATCGACTTGGCCGATACGTCGAACAACGTGGGCAATAGATTCGCTTTTCAAATATATAAGAGCTACGTAGGACTCAAACGAGGCCACTAGAGTACCTCTTCTACGAAAGTCAATAGCAGTTTGCACGTGCATGAGCCGGAGGCTATAACGTGCCCCACACTGGCTCTGATTTTATCCTGAGATCAAACAGTCACGTTTTATTAGAAGAAGCTTACAAATTTTACAGAAAATTTGGGTGATGGATTGACCACAGGATATCACTACACCCGCCATCACACCATTCTCGTGGTAGGAGGATGTTAAAAGCAAATTAGAAAATCAGACAGAACGTGTTTGGCATAAACTATTAAAGAGCAAAGCCTGATCTTCAGGTTCTAAGAAAGGGACAGTCACGAAGAGTTGACCGTATGTTTGAAACCCTAGAAGTAACTGTTTTAGACGAGATGAGCCACTCCTTGCCCTTTCGAACATGAACCGCGGTGCGCAGTCAGCGGAAAACAATGCAGATGCCCCGTCGCTTTACATCTTCTACATGCCGCATGACCGACGGAACAGCATTTTCAGTAGCACCATCACAAATTGCAAATCGCAGTTGCGAAATTCCGCTTTGATTATTTATTGCATAAAGATTAAATTGCGATTGTTGTCATGGCGAGGTTCAGGTCGGATAGTTGAGAGCCGTAAGAAATTGTTTATGGATGGAGGTAGTAAAAGAGAAAAAAAGCGTTCGCGAGATGCCTACGATTGTTCAAACATACCTAAGCCTATGTAGAGACCAAATTCGGGGAAGGGGGGGGGTGGGTAGAGGGGAACCTCCCTGGAAAGGAAAGCACCGTTACCAAATAGCTTCCATAGTTACCTCCTACCTACACTCCATGTTCAGGTATGCCTTGGAAGTGATGGCCGCAGCAGAAAAGCAGACCGCTCCCTTATCTCCTTCCTTGGATATATAATGTTGTTTTGTATAACGGTTTCTCGCAGATGCAGTCAGTCTGCGTGCCTCCATCCCCATCTTCACCCACATAGGACATTCCAGATCCCAACAAGATGGGGATTCGGTGGATATTCCGAAAACGAAGAAAGAAGCCCTATTGTGGGTGGCACCTAATTATCGCGAGAGATCAACATTCTTCCACTCTTCATTGAATCGAAATGGCTTCAAGAAGTTAGAACGTTAGTTATTCTTAAACGAAGCTAAGGAAGTTACTGACTGGTAAGTTGAGGAACTCTGTGAAGGCACCGCTCACTAATTAGTAGCTCAGATTTTTCAAACACATGAGTACATCTTGAGTGGTCCTGAGAAGCGCTGTAATGGGTAAAAATGAGTAGTACCTGTGTACAATAAGCTCGATTTTATCGCGTGATGTGACGAGAAGACGATCAACGGCGTTGATGTCGAGGTTTCCAAGTCCCTCGAGCTGATCGATGATATCTCCGTCTCGAAGACCGGCGCGATCCGCCAACGAGCCGCCAACGACCTGCAAATTGAGGGGATTAGTTGTACGCAAGTTCATCATGAGTACGTTATTAAAGCAAATAACTCAGAAGGTAATGTGACAATGTGAGAAAGCACTCCTTTGTTTGGTCTAGGAAACCTAGGTCGGACAAAAAAGTGCATTTCCACATTTCTGATGACGTCGGGAACCATCAGAAGGAACAGAATGGTCATCAGAATAACGATATGACAAATAAACAGAAGGTATAGACTCAATAGTGATGATGTGTCTCTAGCAAACCGAACAGTCTCGTTTCTTATAGTCACGGATGCAGGAAAAAGGAAACAGGCGAAATTAGGAAAGGTAAAGGCTAGAGGATGAATTCACTGTTGATCCAATTCTCACTTCAGAAAGGAGTTTTTCATCGAATTACCTTATCATCCGACTGATTCTCGTGTCAAAGCGAGCTAAGTGCGATCAGTTTATTACCCATCGACCAAAGTTTTCACTGACCGGTACGATTGTTTCTGCTCAAAGATGTTATCAACTTTCCTTGTGTTAATCCTACACAGGTACCGGAAATTCATAAGTAGCTCAACTCAGAAGGCGTTTTTACCGTTGGGGATTTCTGAATCGAGCCATTCATCCTAACTGCACTTCGATTTGTGAAGCTCACACGAATGCGTGCTTGAGTGTAGGACATAACACAAAGTTTCAGAGACTAGCACATGGAAGATGGGAGCATTCTTTTGGCAGATAAGTGTGTCGGGACCTTGGAGAAATGAGCCATCGGGTGGCCTGCAGTCAAGAAATGCAGGGCCACAGGTCATCCTTCAAGTGGCAGATGAAGCAGAAGCCTTTCACGAGAAACCGTTCATGTAAAAAAATTCGAAAAAAAAGCGATGCATTTCTATCGCTCTGTCCTTATGGAGCATGAATTCGTTGGCAAAAAAAAACTAGTGACTTTGTGGGGGGTCAACTGTGGGTCGAGTCTCAATTTCTAATGAATATGATGAAGACGTCGTTACAAGTAGTCAATGTTATGGCACATGTCTTTGGGTAAGAGTAAATGATAGTTACAAGTTCAGAACTCGAGTAAAGTTGGTCATAACTGTGATATATTGTAAGCTGAACTTCTTCTTTGGACTCAAGCCGCTTTATTTACTCGGATCAAGTTACAAAAAATAAATAATCACTGATATAAGTGTATCGCGATTTTCGGTTGGCATTTCAGAATCGAGGGACTTCGACAGCTTTTTTCATTCAAAATTCAGTCAAGTCAAATCAAATCGCAAGATTCGCCTTGCACTCAGACCATTGAAGTCGAGCTAATAGTCACGTTTTGCTTGTTCCCAGTTGAAACTGCTGCCCTTCGCACCAACCCATCTAAGAAGTTTTTGAGCCTTCCCATTTTCATTTACGGCTCTTTGGTGCAACTTGAGCATAAAAAGATCTACAGCTGCTGTTTTCTGAAGAAGTACTGCACTCAACAGTCGACCTCTTCTTGTCGCTCATGCAAATTCGTAGTGATGGGTTTGCAATGTACTGCGGGCTCAGGTTTTCCCCCGTGCCATCCCTCGCTGTTACACTCACCGGCGGGCAACACCGCTGATCGCCCAGTCATCGCCGTTGCTGATGTGTCCGTTGCTGGAGCTGGCGCTCACTGAGTGCATGTTGCTGCCCACGTCGATCTCGACCAGCCCTTGCATACCGGTTATCCCCACTTCAAAAAGGTCCGCGTGCGCTTTGCAGTGGATACTCTGGGATAATCCCACGTTATATGGGATTCGAATCTTACTGAAACCATTACAAATCATCGCATTAATTGAGTCGATTAATAAATTGGGAACCATGGAGACCTGCATTCTCGCCCAGAATCCACAAGTCTAGGGAAGCCAAAACTTTCTAGCCTTCAGACTAGGTATATATTGGATCTCACTCTTTAGTGAGAGGTTTCTTGGAAGGATAAACTGCATGGCTCTAGTGCTAAAACTGGTTCAAAATCCTGAAAGGGACCACTTGATGCTTCCTACTACATGATCGGACAGAAAAACTTCGACTTCATAAGAAACATTTGAAATATCGATGAGTTCCAAATGGAACAGTGCTCTTTGAAGCTTTTGTGTTGCATGCCAGCTGCTTTAGCAAGTCATGGAAACCATTAGCTTGCACGAGTGTTGTCTTCGTCCTGGTCTGCTCATCAAGAGGCCTATGGAGGATTACAACCCATAGCTTGGTGTTCAACAATTGTTAGACGTTCAGCATCTTTTTCAAAAAACTGCTGATTTGTCAGCAGTCGTGGAGCTGCAGCACCCTTTTTTCAGGAAGGAGCTCATTCATCTACTTTTTACCATATTGTTCTTTTTTGATATCGCTCCTCTGAAAACCTCGAGACAGATAGCCCCGGGGGCGGCCTATTTGAGTGCAGAACGAACTCGGCGATGACATCGATGATCAATGACAACTATCATTACGCAGTTCGTCCTAGTACAATCCCATCTTCGTTCACGGCGGATGATTCGGATCGGAAACGGTTTTTCAGCTCGACTGGAGAACTCAAAAGTGAAGTGCGCTGGGTAAATTTCCAGAGGAGGAGTCCGCTCGCTATGCTGATACCGACTTTTCTCTCGTAGAAAGTGTATCTAGGCCAAATAAAAATGCTCACTAAATTATAAGCGGAGGCTAAGTGCACTTTGGAAAGAGTAAGAAGAACAAAGGGAAGACACTGCTGGGGTGTTTTTGATGCATAAAAGCGTACAGCAGTGGCTGCAACCTGCGGGAGAAATGTAAAGAATTAATGCGGCAACACGCTGAGAGAAATGATCAAAAGAAAGAATTATCCAAGCAAAGAAAGGGACCTCTTCGCTCTTCATCTCGTGAAAGCCTCAGTCGTTCCTTTACAAAAATTGAAACTAGAGCATTTTTCTTCCTTTTTTCCCCTTTAAACTAAGACGACTGATGACTGTTCATTCCAAGGAATGCGTCGGAGGAGCCGACGAGAGTTTCGACGCCGCCCTGCAAAAGACCCGAGCCACCCCACCTAGGACAGATGAACAGGTGCTTCGTGTGTTCAACAATGTATGAATGTGTCAGCCGACTCATGGGAGTAGCCACCCCGTCGGGCACGTATCTGGCTGATTTCATACTTCCGGACATGCCCACATAAATCTCACAGTGGGGTTACAGAGATCTGCACAGAGTAAAATTATCCACTGAAAGCCCAACAGCTGGCACTTTTCAGTGAGCTCGAAGGTAGAGAACAGAGGAGGCAGTTTCATATGCTTTTCGCATGACGCATGTATCACAAGAACTGGGATGTGATCGTAGAAATGCAGCCTCTGGTACTTCCGTAACTCAATTACTACAGGATAAAAAAATTAAAGGTGATTAGAGCCTCCCATCGATAAAATTAGCAAAGAGAGCAACGATTCTGTTCAGGTCAACTCTGACTATCCACATTACTCGCAACTCTGGGAAGGAAGTTCGAGAAACTTATTGTTGTCCCCTCCTTATAATCGGTTGATAAAAGTAACCCTGTAGTTACGCTGCTAATGAAAAGGTGTAACTACTTTGCAAGGGTCCATCACGTCTATTTGAGGTGGTAGTGATTCTGCTTCCAAAATCACGCAGGGGCTACGTAAATAAGATGGACTTGCTCGAACTTCCACCAATAAGGCCTTCCAAGTCGAATGTACGAACCCTTAGAAATTCGCCTGCCCCTTGTTAATGCCAATCGGGTTCAAACTTTTTCGTCTGAATGACTTTCTTCGGAAAATCCCGTTCATATAATCAATTATTCCACTGAATAAAAAAATTAAAGGAACGGAGACAGTGAAAGGCAGTTCCAACTCTCTTGCAGAACATTAGTCCCATAATGACATGAAACTGTCCTATTGCCATGAGTTAGGCCTGAGCATACGATATCAATTAAATGGAGTACGACCAGGGCTCAAACTCCTTCCATATGAGGCACTCCCAAAGTTGATTTTTGCCCCAGAGGTGCTTGATTTTCTTCCTCTCTGAGGTTATCACGGATGTCTGAGAAAACAAGGCTGACATTTCGCTCTACATTAGCATCTCCACAACATAAAGCTATCTGTGAACTAAAAGCCTTCCAGAGAAGGATAATTAAGGAAATAGGAAAAGGATGACGGGAATAATCGCTCAACAGCTCCAATTTGAAACCTATGGATAAGCGATTCTGAAATTATGCTGATGCTGATGCATGAGATCGGCGTTTTCGAGGTGCAAGGAGGTATACGTGACAGCAACTTATTTCAGTGGGCTCATTTGATTGTTATCGGTATTTGTGGTGTCTTTCAACTATTTTCTCTTCGTGATGGAATGCCGGAAATCAAAAACTTTGGTGTCAACACGAATTGATCGGACATTTCCGAGTCTCATCAATCACAGAGAGCTATTTAGAGATCTTACGCCAAGCTCTACAAAAGTTATCTCCCAGTCCGCTTACGAAACGCACGTCAAAGACAACCTGGGCTGGGAGCTAGTAAAGCATTATCTGTAGATCCAAAAAGTAAAAAATGATTGTTTTTGCTTTCGTCCTCTTATTATCTGTCTCTCTATACCACCTAAATTGAAAATAATCGATGTAGGGTGAACGGCATTATAGCAAATTGTGGGGAGCTCTGCAGCTTTGCAATGACTGAATCACAACATTCGCAACTGACAAATATTCTTTGAGATCGGCTCTAACCCTGCATTATCACCTGGTCAGTATCAGCGATTCCTAGTCGTTGTGGCACCGCGGTGCTTTACTCACTTTTGAGAATAGCCCAGACTCCTTTCTGGGTCTTGAAGAGTGAAGGGACGCCCTGCTTGTGAGCGACACAGAAAATTAATTCGGCGGTTGCTAAAGCAAGACAGCCTGGTCTATCGAGTGGCCCTACCGGATTGGTAGCCGTCTGTGAGGTGAATACATGAAAGCCTCTGGAGGAGAACTACGAAAGAGCGCGAAAACCGCTCGGCAGTCAGTGTCCTGTGAGCAAGTGCACGTTAAAGAGAGCCAGATAGTGACCGGCAGCGATAGAAAAGGGAGCAGTCGATGAAAATGAAACACTTACGTTCACAATGATAACGTCACGGTTTGGTGCTTCAGTGACACCAAAACCCCACGAGGTGCTGCGATCGCCTCTTGCCATTCGCACCGTCACTGTCTCCATGATGACCGCTTCTGATAAGGCCGATGTTGGTTGATGCAGGTAAGCTGAATAGGATCAGGCACTGGACGCGAAGCCTGAGCAGTCGATGAGAGCCAGCCGATCTTCCGATAAGGGGGCGTTAAAACCCTTCAGCCGCCCCTCTCTGCCCTCCTCCCGTCCCTCCCACCACCCGCAAATCACCGAGCAGATTATTGATCCTCGCACTCTCATTCTGCCGATCATCCATGTGCAAAATCCAAAATTACAACCTGTGTTCAAGCAAGCGGAATCGATCGAGCCTACTATCGCGAGTACTCTTCTTACTTGGTACTATTGCAAGCGTATTTACTCCTGCACCCACTCTTCCAGAGGACGAACCAACTTTCTATTTTTACGCTCGTGTACACGTTGTACGAGTAGAGCTTGCCTAGTGGCGTTTTTGTCACAAATTGTTTTCAACGCTCCATGCTACTTCTTTCACGGAAACAGAGAGCGATCGGGGAGGTTTGCTTTCGAAACGAAAAGCTTTCGTATAGGTCAGGCTCACTGAGATTGTTGTCAGGTACGGTAGTTCCACCATAGCTATAATCGTTTGAAGAATGTGGAAGATTCTGACTATGCAAGGAACTAACACGTCGTGTCGAACGGGAAAGCTCACTTCTATAAACATCAGATTCTAGCCTAAACAAAGTAAATCATGCCATTCATTCCGTGCTCAGGCAAAACCCTTTCTCAGGGTAACCACTAGCCATAAACGAGTCCAGTTAGCCATTTGCGAGCATCTAAAACAAAGAGGAACTAAGAACCAATTGACCAATTGAGTATGAATTGACCTCTTTTCCTGTTGCTCCTTTTCCTCCTTTCACTTTAGGAATTGCGCCTGACTCCCCAGAAGTCATTCGTCTGAATGATCTGACTTGAACTTCAAAGGTGGAAACAATACGTTGATAGAATCTATGAATTCAAATAAAACGAAAATGACCCCGTTTTACGACGGACTAGTGGAATAACTTGAAGAGAAAATGATTAAAGATCGCCTGTAGGGAAGCATCATGGGCGTTTAATAAACCGATAAGTGAAGCTGTCATTTCGAAAAATCTTTTGAGGCTCCTTAAAGGTCTGTCCATTAAGTCAAACAGAGTTAGACGCACATGACGCAAGGAAGGAATCCCATTGAAGGAATACCGACTTATACGCCTTTTTTGAAAGTCCTGTGAATAGAAGTTGCACGAGTTTACCATGACGGAAATGGCTTGAAAAGGGTATTCGGACGAGATTTCAGTTGTTGCATTGCATAAATAGCTGAGTACATTAGGCCAAAAATGTTCAAAAATTCCTATTACTGTAGCTACGGGTCAAGACTAGTTGTTTGAATTTTCAACATGGGTGTCTCATGGTGCAGCCTCTATAAACCATTAAATTCGTCCATTTTGGGTGCGGTATACAGCCGATACAACCAATGAGTCCTCATAAAGCCCTATTCAGGTCGTTTTGACGGAGCCACATAGGTCCTAAGGAAAGGGGGGGGGGCACAGATTCATTTTGATGGAACATCAAAGAGATCCTTTTCATCGTGAACTGCGCCTTTAAGCCCATGATCTTTAATGAAAAGGAAACAACGGTAATAAAGGTACCCGGACAGCGAAAAACCGAAAAAAAAAATAAAGGATGATTTTATTATTCAAAGCAAGGTTTCATTCAAACAGCCGATCTTTGTCTTTCTCCTCGCATTTTAGTCGCATTTTAGTCTGCAAGAACAAGTGTTCGATTTTGTTACTTTTCTGCACTTTTCTCTTCTGGGGAACTCCTTAGTGATCTGCTTGGCATCGCTCCTTCATATCACAAGTTGACCACCACCTTTTCGGTACGCCCAGTATTGTACGCCAGCAATGGCTATGGGAATAAGATGTTTACGAGAAAAGTAACTAAAGTGATTCCGCCATTGGTGATGAGCGACCATTCACCCGTTGAGATACTTCTATTTTGATGCGCAATTTTCGCTAGACCCATTCAGTTCCAAAAGAGTAAGGTGACCGTGCGAATCTTTTTCGTATCCACTATAGTAGGAATTTTTTTGTCATGCACTGCAATCAGGTAATTTGCCCAACTGCACGACATTACGCTGCTCGCTTCTTTTGTTGCCCATGAATTACGTCTATGCGATCCATGGTGCATCATGAGCATCGAAAGTGATTACTCAGATTGATATTCTCGTTCTGGGGAACTCCTTAGTGATCTGCTTGGCATCGCTCCTTCATATCACAAGTTGACCACCACCTTTTCGGTACGCCCAGTATTGTACGCCAGCAATGGCTATGGGAATAAGATGTTTACGAGAAAAGTAACTAAAGTGATTCCGCCATTGGTGATGAGCGACCATTCACCCGTTGAGATACTTCTATTTTGATGCGCAATTTTCGCTAGACCCATTCAGTTCCAAAAGAGTAAGGTGAACGTGCGAATCTTTTTCGTATCCACTATGGTAGGAATTTTTTTTATCATGCACTGCAATCAGGTAATTTGCCCAACTGCACGACATTACGCTGCTCGCTTCTTTTGTTGCCCATGAATTACGTCTATGCGATCCATGGTGCATCATGAGCATCGAAAGTCGCACCTATTACTCAAATTGATATTCTCATTACAGCTACTTCATCAGCAATGCGTACCTATAACACCAAATGCCCGAATTCCTTGGGGAGCAGCACTTCATGTCTTTGCGAATGCCTCTGATGGAAGATGTGTAGCTGCGTACATGCCAATTTTCATGACTTGCTGATAGATTATTTGACTTACACACAAGCATGCGCTTTGCTGATGAGATTTGGTGGTCCCTAGTTGTAGTTACGAAGAACATAATTCCGCTAACTGTATGTATGCAATGATAAACGCAGTGATTGCAGAAGGTATCACGTTTTTATGGATAGTCTGATTCGAAGCCAAACAAAAAAACGTGTCAATGTATGTATGTATGTATGTATGTATGTATGTATGTATGTATGTATGTATGTATGTATGTATGTGTATATGTATGCAGGTATGTATGTAAGCCATGTGATGGCCAAATGCCTTCAGTGAAAAACTCGAACGATTTCCCGCGCCTCTGCTAAGCACTTGCTTTTAGTTTGAGGTGCCGCAAACGGGTGTGCATTTGGTGCGATATAGGAGGTCGGTTCGACATTCCTCTTTAATTTCTCATTGCAACGACATTTCTCATAGAAGGATTTCAAGAAGCTCCTAGATGAAAATGTGATTGAGAAAGGGGAGGGAAGAGTGCACTATCACATTTATTACACTGTGCATCACTTCTCTAATTGGGTGCCGACTTCGGTTCTGTAGTAGTTCCATGATGGGGTCTTGGAAGAGGAATTGAGATTTTGCCCAATCATGAGGATCACACGAACGGGGATGCTGGGGCTTGCAAAAGGTCTGTGTGGGAGACGAGTTGGTGAGTACGATACTACCCCTGAGAGGGCACCACGATGTCAAAACGTTAATGCAGAAGGATGAAAAGTGGTGGTTTTTTCACAATGGCCCACCAACGTCTTCTTCGGAATTTCGCGTAAACAGTGGGCCCATTCGCGGCACAACATTCGAAGGAGCGCTTCATCTGAGCAGCATGGACACGACCTATCTACAGGTTCTTTCTAAATCAGGGGCCCCTTTCCAATGCAATGTATCATGAGATCCTAAGCCATGGACGGCAAAGGAATCCACATACCTGCTTATTCACATTCCGTGCCACAACGAGCTATAATCGAATTTCGAAATATCTTTCAAGCGCCTGGTTACAGGCTCGGTGTCTTTCCATAGGTTCGCAGGTTGCACGCGCGTGTCATTTCTCCATATCACCCAAGCTGTTATTCAGTCTTGCTTCCGAGAATTTGAAAATGGTACACTTAATTTGACAGGGATTCCCTTCTTATCAGAGTTCCTACGAAGAAGTGGAGTGGGATAAAACTTGGAGTATTGCCGTTCTCTACGCCGACGAGGTTGGGCTGCTGACGTAAGCAAAAGAATTGGGCGAGCTTTGTTTTGGACGGGGTTACTGCCATAACGTAGTCGGACCAACGTTTTGTATGCTATTCGGTATCTTTTTAGAAAACACGGTTTTGTCAGTTTCGCGCCCTTACCGACGAAAACATCACGTCCTACCACTGCCCACGACTTCCTCTCTAAACCATCATTTTGCCATTCGTATAAGAATTTTCCATTATAGATAGCACTCTGTTTCTAGCCAGGACGCGAACCTTTTGCTTGCCGAGGATTATTTCATTTTTTTCTGGAAAATGAGAGGGGGATGCATGCCCACTTAAGCGAGTGAGCAACCTTCTATTCCTGGTAAGTTTATCAGGCGATAATGTTAGCCTGATAAACTTACCAAGCGACAATATCAAACGTCAACTAATCCGCAATAGACTTTACGACCGTGCATGTTCTACGGATAACTGCGTCATTTGTCCGTTTGGAAAAGTTGGAGATTGCACA